>PKMM01021691.1:25203-52606 GCA_002933915.1 Eutrema heterophyllum
TCTAGAGAGAAAACCTTGTTCTTCTCTTGAAGATTTGCAATCCTTTGAAGATCTAGAGAAGTTTTCTTGAATTTTCTTTCACTTTTCTTATTATTTTGTTCATGGCTTTCATTTGTACGGTTTACTTTTGCGATTTAGTCATGTATGAGTAGTTCTATTAGGATTCTTGGGTAAGGTAGATTAGGGTGATTCTAGGTTTGTTCTTGATGTTTAAGAGCTAGATTACTTGAAATCCTTTCTCATTAAGTGTTCTTAATGCTAGATTAGCCTTGACAAAGTTGATCTAGAACCTAGGGAATCCCATCACCCGAAAGGTGTTCTTAAGAGATTCTTGAACGAACTTATTGAGTGCTTTTCATATCTTAGCCAACGGAAAATTGATGTCTAGGGTGAATTGTGGTTAATTAGACTTGTGCTTATTGCTTGTTAATCATAGAATCGCTAACGGAGGTTTATGACGGTTTATGATTAAGAAAGGGGTTAATACCATTGACATGGATTAATCTTTAGTAGTGTTCTAAGGCCTAAGGAGGTATTTAGTCGAATGTTTGAGCATCTTGAATAGATTAAAGGATCACCCGAGTCGTTAACTTTACCCGAGAATTCGTTTGTTTATATTTGATATTAAACATTCTGTTGTTTGCTTTGCTTCTCGTTTTATTAGAATTTATATTGTGTTATGTCACTTGTTAAATTTCTGTACGTTTCACTTGTTCGATAAAAACCAACCCCAATTATCGCTTAGATTAGATAGTGTCCTGTATTCTTAGTGTGTCGTTCTTATTTCCCTGTGGATTCGATTCCAAAGTGCTGCAATGACATGCCATTAGATTGAGGCATTGTGCACAGTGGGTAATTGTGCAGACCATAAAAAGTTCACTATCAGTCATCACTGAACTGACCGTTGCCCCCGCGACTTTCAAGAAGAGATTCAAAGGTTCCTTGTCTGTCAGGGTTGCAAGGGGTTGTCGTGCTAGCAAATGCGCCTTGAACTCGATCAAGGCTTCTTCTTTTTCCTTTCTCTCCTCATCCCCTCCTACGTTTTGCGTGAGTGGGTATAGCCTTTATGCCAAGTGCGGGACCTCTTTGTTGAATGACCCCATTTTCCCCATGAATTTCTGAAACTCGTTTTTATTCATTGGACATGTGAGACTCATAATCTCACTTGCCCGCTTGTCGTTTCAGTCGCTTTCCACCTTTCTGATGAGTTCATCGGCAACATCGGAGAACTTAGATTTCCATTCCATGAATGGAGTCGTGAGGAGAACAAAAAAGCTCTCTTCATTGGCATGGCATTGATAGAATTTTGGATAATGGACAGTGAATTAAAAGAGATGTAACAAATTCAAAAACATAAATAGATAATAGATCATCTTTGGATGAGGTCCATTAGTTTTTTTTATAACAAATCTTTATGTGACGTTAATAAATGTGGGAGCTATCTAGCAGAAAGTGACAGATTAAAATCGCAAAACTCGAAATAGAAACATACAAAATCTTTAACGGTGACATTCTTATTTTAGAAGAACGGAATGGCTTATAAGCAAATTGGACAAGACATGAAAATTGGGAAGAGACGCAAATTAAGAAAAAGATGTAGTTGATCGTGTTACGAAAACACAAATGTTAGAGCATTTGCGATGAGTGTCTCAACAAAAAAATATTAATATTTTAATAAAATTTAGTTATAAAATTAAATTTTAATTTTAAAATAAAACTGAACCAATTAAAATATGACATTTGAAGAGAGAGTCTCATGAGTGTCTCAAATGAGACACTCTCTCTCTTGCTTTTTTTGTTTTTTCCTTTTATTTATTGGTGGGTGTCTCATTGAAACATTCTATTGAAACACTCTCTTGCTCTTACTCTTTGGTACTAATTTGATCCACTGTTAAACAGTTCTGTTTAAAACCATAATTTTGTTTCAGCATCTCCAATCACTATATAATACTAAAAATATCAAAATTTTAACACTGCATCAGACATAATCATTTTTTCGTTCAAAATATTCATTTTCTATCTATTTTTAAATTATCAAAGCATGACATTAAATAAACAAACAAAACAAAATTATGGAAAAAACCAGCAGCGTAGCACATGTACACACCTAGTTTTAATTTAATGAGTGAGTTTGGCAAAGAAAACAAGCATCCTATAGAAAAATACGATTCTATGAATGAGTTTTACATTACAACAGCAAAAATATCATACTATTGTAGGTGAGTTTTTTTCGTAGGAATAAACTTCACGTTACAGTAATAAATGTAAAATATATATAATTTTATGTGTTTGAGGGATTTTTAAGCCTTTATTAGGGGTCAAATATCTTACAAAATCAATAAAGGTGCGGAAGTCTGGAAAACATGACGTAGGAGTGTTTTCTAAGAACTCTCAAACGCTCACGTCAACAACGAAAAAAAAAACCACGGGTTGACGCGTCGAAAACAAGAATGAATCGAAAAATAGAGAGAATATGGTTAATATGGTTAAGTGACTCCGAGTCCGGAAAGAAGGATGGATCCGCATAGTTTCTATTGGTTTAGAGGGAACTTTGATGGATAAGATAACAAAAACTAGGTTATGAAGATAGAGATGGCCGGAAAGTGACATAAAAAGTGGATGAGACTAGGCCTCAAAGTTAAAGAAAAACTAAGTGTTTAGAGAGAGAATTCAGAGACAGAATGAAGCTCTATGAAGATTGCATAAAGTAAAGTATAAAAAATTGCCCTCTCCTTAGGGGAGAGAAGGTTATATTTATAGGAATTACCTAACTCGGGCTAGAATATTGGGTCAAACATTTAGTAGTCATGCATGGTATGGATCTTCCGAGTTGATACTGTACAATGCACTCGAGTGTTTTGACCTATTTGCCATGTCATGTTCGCCAACTATCCAACAAGCTTATTCCAAAGTGCAGAAGGGTGCAGAGTTTGTATTGGATGCAACAGATTCGATGCTGCAGGGTTGCCATAGCTCACCCCAGACCTTTTTCTTCCCTATACATAATTGTTATATCTCTATTTTACATGTTTTCTTATAGTTTTTAGTATTTTATTAGAGAGTTTTAAAGCGGTTTTGTGTCTATAGAGGTAGTTTTCTCGTATTTTTGGTATTTTGAGTCTACGCAAGTAAAACAACCAGAAGGATATTAAAATGAGAAAAAGAAGATTACATCATGCTCCAGGCATGTTCCCAGGTCCAAGACATCAACCAAATGCCAAAAGTCCCAAGATATGCAATCTTCCCAATTGGACAGATTCAAAGCACCTGAAGTTTGACACTAGATGGAAGGCTTCCCGAACTTATTTTTGAATGTTTTTTGGTGGATAGATATCTATATGAGTTAGGATTCACGGCAAACTGGTTTCAAGTCATTTGGATTTGTCATTGGAGAGATATGCTCATTCTAGTGAAGACATGTCCGTATGGCGCTGAAAAGAAGCAAGTGCAGAAACAGGAGCCAACATTGGCCCAGTGCAGATTGGGCGAGTTCCGTGCCTGATGTGGAGTACATCGGACGAGTGAAGCATCAACATCGTCCCAGTAACCTGTATGATGCTGGCACCCATTGCGTGGACAACTTTCCTTTTTCGGTTTAATGAAACCCTAGTCGAACTAAACACCTATAAATACTTGTTTTTAGCCTCTTGTGTCATATATCACCACATATATCACCTAGAGAAACACAGAAGCCACCCCATAAATCCTAGACACGATTTTTAGAAGTTCTTCATAAGATTTAAGATTTTAGATTCAAGAGATCTCGGGAGAGGATTTCGCCTTTGTATCTATATATCTCTATATAGAGAAGATTTCTAAACCCTCTTGGTTCTTATTGAGTTTTATGAATATGAATTCTTTTCTATACTCTCTGTGTGTTTCTAATTCATCTATGTGTGAGTAGTTCACTTGCTAGGCTTTTGGTTTTCAAAGGGACATGGATTGATTTTTATGTTGCTAGATTTGAGATTTTCTATAGAGTTATTCGTCTAAATTGTGTTGAGTGCTTGCTCTTGATTGACCATATAGCTAGTAGCTTCTGTTATTAAGGTAATTTACTCACCGAAAGTGTTGTTGAATTGCTTGAACCAATTTAGGTGAGCAAAGCGTAATAATCTACGAAAGTAGAATTGTGAAGCTTTGTGAACAAATCAAACTTGGAGTATCTATGCATGTTTAAATACTTATTTACCAGAGGGAGTTGAGTAATTTTATGTCATTCAAACATAGTAATTGGTGATACAGGAGTAGATCAATTATCCTTTCGTGATTTGAGTTCTAGAACATTATCTATCGAATTACTTTTGTTTAACTTTCTGATTTATTTGATCCATGAATCCTTGCGAATCCGATGCCTAGCACCTTCCTCTACTGATTTTATATTGTTGTTTACTTGCTCAGAGTTTATTTATTTACTATTTTCGTCACTATTCACAGCCCACAAACAAACAACTATGTTTTTCGCCTTAGCTTAACCCATAAATTTATAGTGTGATTATTTGGTCTTTTGTGGATTGGACCTCTAAGTACTACTGCCTTTGCTTGTGCACTTGTAGGACTATTTCAGGGATTAAAACATGAGCACATCAACAGTGAGCACTCGTCGAGGTCAACGCACAAGTTTGTCTTGACGCGACACTGGCTGCCCAGTTGGCTGAAGCTAAAGAGGAAATTAGAAGAGTCCGTCCGACAGAAGAGGCTGTTTCGTTAGCGATTCGCAGATCGGTTACACCGGCCTATGTTGGGCCGACTCGATCCAAGAGAGAAATTGTGCTGAGTACCTTCGAACGAAGCGAGGCTCCTGACGAGATCATCTTTCGTATTCCGAATGGCGGTCAGAGACCTTGGGATGCACCAAAAGGTTTCGTCTGTGTGTACGAGGATTACTCCAGAAGCTGTGGCCTTCAATTTCCTCTTCCCGAACTGCTTTATAGTTATTGTAATCGCCAACGTATCGCGATTTTCCAACTCAAGCCTGCCACGATTATCAACATTGTTGGACTTCTCATCCTTCGAGAAGATTGCGACATTCCGAACAACGTCAAGGTGTTCGAGAGATTATTCCGTGTGAACATCATGAAAGAGAAACCCTGGTTCCTATCAGCTAACGCAAAACCGGAGTACGACCTCGTTACAGGAAATAAGCCAAGCAAGGTTAACAGTTGGAGTACTCGCTATTTTTATCTTCAGATTGACGATCTTTCTGTAGAGCGGCCTGATAGAAACTACCATACTCAATGGAAAACTCCATTTGGTAGATATCGGTTTTCACTTTATTGTCTTCTGACTTATCTTATCTAATTATTTTTAACTTGTCTTTTCAGTTCGTCATACTCCGAGCATCCTTACGACGATCCCGGGTTTTACTTCGATGCAAGAGACGAAGTTGAGTGCGGCAGGGAAGGTTCGTTGGCCGGAAGCATACCAAGAAAAACTTGATTTGAAGGCTAATCAAGCTCTCAAAGGTTCGTCTCGGTAATTCGTTCATTCAACTTGACGTCGTTGTGTTTTTAACACTTAATTTTATCTAGCTAATCCATCTGGTCGAAGAAGAAAGATGAAGATCGATGATATTCCTGACTTTGCCTCCGAAATGGACGATGAGAAAGATCTCGCCAAGGTCTCACCCAATTATCAAGGCGAACAAGCCGATGATGGAGAGCGGGTCGTTGATGAGGAGCAGGTTCCAGTTGAAGAGGAAGTGAATCCCGGAGCTGAGCTAGAGGCCGAAAGGCAAAAAAGAAGGAAGAGGAAAAGTTCGACCTGGAAGTCGTCAAAACTTGGGGCCAAAGGGCCAGATGATGGCATGACAGTGGAGGTCGGAGAGGATGAGGCTGGTGAGAAGAACGCCGATCTTCGCCCGAACTCTCCTCATGCGGGGGATAACGTGTTAACTGTTCATGCCAAGATCGCTGAAGGCAGCCTCTCAGGTCGGTCTGCTGCCTCAATAAGATAGCAAACTTCTGGACCCTCTGCTCATTCTGTCAAGTTCGAATATGACAAGGATGAGCATGTTGTTAATGACATCAGGGCGTGTGCCGATCTGTACCATCAGTTGACATTTGGTTCTCAGAGTCTGCCTCCAACTAAAAGATCTCTTTCAATCTGAAGCTTATAAAAAGCTAGCTCGCACCACGGCCGATGTAAGTAGAAAAACTCCCAACAGTTCATTTTTTGAATTCCAAATGAATTGCAGTGACATTCCTCCTTTCCCTTTTTTTTAGATGGTCGCTTAGACGAATGAGCTTGTCGGAATATATGACCGTGAGCTCGGTTCGGCTCGTCGTGAAGCTCTCGAAGTTGGAGTTGCTGCCAAAGAATTGCAGAAAGAGTTGCTTGCTGAGCGGGCGAGGTCGTAGGTTGGTGATGTAGCTGTTGCCGAGCTTAAAAAGGAGTTGGCTGCCTTGAAAGCTGCAAATGCCGGGCTTACCGCAAAAAAGGATTTGCTTGCTCGCACTATGGACAAGGAGACGACCCGTCTGAGGGGGACTCGTACGTGGGAGATGATGAAGCGCAAAGAGGTGACCGAGAAGTGTCAAGTTCGTCTCCAAAAGGTGAAGGATCATCTTGCTGCTGTCGACCGGGTGAAAAAACCGTTCCTTGGTATCAACCAGATCCAAGGAGTCATCGGCTTTTGTGACGTCCTTGAGAAGAAAGACGGTGTCGTTGTTCCGCCGGCCCTATTGAAAAGCTGAAGAAGCTCAAGGCCAAGAAGTCGGCCAAATATGAAGTGATCGCAACTTGCGACCTTACTGAAGAGGACCTTGCGGTGTCGCCATTTGTCGAGACCGTTTATCTTGGTGTAGAAAAACTTTGTCGAATTTTCCACTTAGCACATAAATCGCCGAATAAAGTTGAAATGAATTGCGAGCTGTTGTCTGTGACGATCTCGTATGGTACTCCATGTCGGCATATGATGTATTTCCAAACAAATTTCTGAACATCAAGAGCATGTATCTCGGCGTAAGATTCGGCCTCGATCCATTTGGTGAAGTAGTCAGTCATGAAGAGGATGAACTGCTTTTGTGTGGTGGAACGCCGTAGTGTTCAGATGATGTCCATTGCCCATCGCATAAAGGGGTAAGGTGTTGTTGACGTCGTTAACAGTTCGGTTGGTAGATTGATCATCCGACCGTGTCGCTGACATTTTTCACACTTAGCTACGAACTTTTCACAATCTGCCAGCATGGTCGGCCAATAGTAACTGGCCTTCTTTATTTTCAAGGCCAGAGAATGACCTCCGGAATGGTTTCCACCGTCGTTGTCGTTTAATTTACTCATGACCTCGTGATTATATTTACCAGCGATGCATTTCAATAAGACGCCTGACGCGCTCCATCGGAATGGCTCGCCGTCGCGAACGATGTAATGGGCAGCCCGCATTTTAAGTCGCCGAGCTGCCCATCTTTCGGCCGGGACTGTTCCTTCATAGACGTACATTTTGATCTCGATAGTCCAGTCTTCGGGCTCTGTCTATTCTTCGGCCTCTGTCTCTTCTTCGGCCTCAATGTCCATAGGAACATGGAGTCCTTCGGATATCTCGTCGTCTGCATCCGACTGATCTCGTTATTCTGGATCTTGCGCGATATTGAGTTCGATGTCGACATCGGGTTCAGGTTCCCGACTTGGATTTTTTTTCTTCTTCGCGGGTTGCGATTGGTAGCGAGTTGCTCCTCATAATTACGTATGCGTGTAGTATTGTTGTAGGTTTCCGGTTTCCCGATACTTGGGATCGGAATGCTTTCGACCGGTATTGTACGCTTGAGATGGGGGTCCGAGCTTGATGCGAGGGCGTCGGCCGGCGCGTTCTCTCCTCGTGGTATTTTGGTAAGGTTGAAAAATTCGAATTCGGCAGCGAATTCCTTGACAAGCTTTTGGTATGCATCCATTCGTTCGTTCTTTGTATCGTATTCTCCACTGTATTGGCTTGCGACCAGCTGGGAGTCACAATATGCATGTATGCGAGTTGCTACATGCGAGTTGCTACATGCCACTGTATTGAGTGCGATTGGAAGTACGGACGAAGTTTCTGAGCTGCTGTGACCACGACGAGGGCAAGTTTTTCAAGCGTGGGGTATCGAATCTCGGCCCCGTCCAATGACTTGCTGATGTAGAAATGGGTTTTTGTTCGCCTCGGTCTTCGCGAACTAAAACCCCGCTGACTGCCAAGGTGGAAACCGCGATGTAGAGGTAAAGAGTTTCTCCGTTTTTGGATTTGGCTAAGATCGGAGGAGTTGACAGGTACTCCTTGAGCTGTTTGAGGCATCTATTGCTACAAAGTCATGCCGTTCGGTCTCAAGAATGCCGGAGCAACATACCAACGACTCGTCAATCGTATGTTCGCCAGTCAACTCGGCAAAACTATGGAAGTATACATCAACGACATGCTCGTCAAGTCTCTTATCGCCAAAGATCATATTGGCCATCTCAACATGTGTTTCGACATACTGAACGAGTACGGCATGAAGCTTAACCCCACCAAGTGCACATTCGGTATGACGTCTGGAGAATTCCTTGGCTATATCGTAACTCAGAGGGGAATCGAGGCCAACTCCAAGCAGATCTCGGCAATTCCTTCGATATATCGTAACTGGCCGTATCGCCGTACTTAACAGATTCATCTCCCGATCAACCGACAAGTGTTTACCTTTCTACCAGTTGCTCCAAGGCAACAAACACCTCGAATGGGACGATAAATACGAAGAAGCGTTCAAAAGCAATAGATGCCTCGATCTTCTCGCGGTCGTCAGGATGCATGAGTATCTGATTGTACCCCGAGAAGGCGTCCATGAAGGATAAAAGCTCGTTTCTCGCTGTGGCTTCAACCAGTCTATCGATATGCGGAAGCGGGAAGCTGTCTTTTGGGCAAGCTTTATTGAGGTCGGTGAAGTCAACACAACTTCTCCATTTTCCGTTCTTCTTTTTCACGACGACTGGATTGGCCAACCAGTCTGGATATCTGACCTCGGTGATTGAGCCTGCCCTGAGTAGTCTTTCCACCTCGTCATTGACGGCTTGGGCTTTTTTAGGACCGAGCTTACATCGTTTTTGTTTGATTGGTTTGAAGGTCGGATCGCTATTAAGTTCGTGGCTTGTGATCTTCGGGTGGATTCCGGGCATATCCTTGATTGACCATGCAAACGTAGAGACGTTCCTTTTGAGGAAGCGGATCAGATCTCTTTTGATTTCTTCATCTAGCTCGGCTCCTATCCCAACACATCTTTCGGGATTGAGTTCGTCATTGTTAACGTGAACGATTGTTTCTCGTCTAGGTAGGTTGGGATCGATTTTCTGACTTAGTGGATCCGTTGAAGTTTTGTTTGTGTTGATGACGCATGTCTGGATGCTGTTCTTAGTTTGTATTCGTTGATGTAACATGTTCAAGACATTACATGATCGCCTTTGAGGGTGAAGACTCCGCATGGTGTTGGGAATTTTAGACATTGATGGTAAGTCGAGACGACGGCCTTCATTGCGTATATCCACGCTGTCCCGAGTATGACGTTGTAGATTGCTAGTTTTTCAAGGACCAAAAATTTAGCCATCTTCATTATTCCGCCGACATAGATGGGTAGCTTGACTGTTCATGCGGTCATGGTTTGTTCTCCTGAAAACCCGGTGAGTGGCTCAATGTTCGGTTTGATTTGGGAATCCGGGAAGTCCATGCTTCTTAATGTTTCTCTAAATATCACGTTTACCGAGCTACCGGTATCAACCAATATTCTCCCGACGGCAACATCCCTGATGAGTAAGTCGACGACTAAAGGATCGTTGTGTAGCATGTGGAGTCCTTCTGTATCGGCCTCAGAAAAGGTTTTCGGTATCCTGCCTGTAGTAGCTCGGTTTTCTCATTTTGCCGCGATCGCTTCTCTACAGTATTACTTGATTGCCCGAACTGAATAGTTGTAGCATTCGAGTGCTCCCATAAGCATATTGACTCGTTTCCGAACTTGCGGGATGTTCTGATTCTCGGGTTGGTCCTCCCGATCTCATTTCTGTGGTCCCATATCATATTGGTGTTTGCTTGTTTGGGATCTCTGGTCGTGTTCGGCCTTTCGTTATTATCGCAATGACGATCTCCATTGTTATTGTTACGGCGGAATCTGTTACCAGGCCGGAACTCACTTTCGACCGGGACCTCGCCCTTTTTGTATTTCAGCAAAAGGAAATCTTTGAGATGTCGGCATTCTTCGGTGCTATGACCTTCTCTGTTGTGAAATTGGCAGAACGGCTCTGAGTCACTTGTTGGCTCTTTTGAATTTTCGTGCTGGACCCATGTATTCCAGGGTTGTTGCTGTTGAATGGCGCTGACTTGCTGAGTTCCAAGTCGTCGTTCGTAGTGATTTTGGGTCTCACGATACTCTTCTTTTGGCTTGTCTCTCGGAGCGACCTGCTTAGGAAGGGCGTATTGCTTGTCTTTCGCGGCTGCCTCTTCTTCTTCGAGGATGTAGATGTATGATTTGTGTTAGATGTCTTACAGAGGGTGATGCCAATTGTGTTTGATTTCTTTGTGAAAGTCGGATTGGTACTAGGTCGCCTTGTATAGAGCTTCGATTGCGGCTTCATCGTCGATGGTGCAGTGAGATACGATGGCTTTGAATCGGTTTATGAAATCACGTAATGGTTCGTCACTTTTTTGTTCGAGAGCCCACAGGTCGGCATTCCGAGTTTTCTGCTTGATGAACATTGTGAACCGTTTGAAACTTGGTTGAGAGTTCGGTATAGTTGTCGATCGAGTGGGCATCTAGCTGTGAGAACCAATCGAGCGCGGATCCGTAGAGGTTTTCTACGAAGAGTTGGCATATGGCAGCATCCATCTCTTCTTTGGTGTCAAAACGGAAATGGTTTATCATGATTTCGAACGAGGTCATGAAATGGCAAGGGTCGGTATGGCCGTCGTACGAGGTGATTTTTATCTTTTCCATACGCCAAACCGGGATATTGATAATCTGTGGTGTGAACGGGGTTTTCTGGGTCTCTTGAATCACACGATCGATCTCGGGTGCCGAGCTAGTTGCTTGGTGGAGTTCATGTCTCGGATCTGTGCTTTTACGCCTTCGATCTGTTGATCTAGAGAAGCCTGTTCGGTCATTGATCTTGTCATATCATGTCTGACCGAGCTCTGATGAGGAGGTTGGAGTACGATGCTTTGTCTTGGAGGCATGTTGGGGAGCATATTTCGTCATAAAGGATCGGGTGTTTCATCGTCGGGCTGAGCTGTCTGATTCTGCCGGAGTTTGTCGTTATGATCCCTTAATTCCATCTGAGCTGCTATTAATGTATCGAGTCGTTCGTTATTCTTTTTGTTTATCTCTTCGAGTAGCTCGTTATTTTTCTTGGTCATCTCGGCCAATTGTGCTGTTAGTTGTGCAGTCATAGCCTGTAGAAGGGTGGACTGGTCAATTTGAACTGTTGCGGCTGTGTTTATCGGAGCAAGTGGTGGTGTATCGTCGCGTCCGTTGGTCGGGTTACGATCTTCTGGGTTGAGATTGTCAAGCCCGTTATTCTGGGTGTCTTTATCGCCGGGTGTTGAACCATCGAGTGTCGGGGTATCCTTAGGGTCAGTCATTGCCGAGCTTATCAACCGAGATCCGTAAGGTATGTTTTGGAAGATTTCCCCACAGACGGCACCCATTGTTGATTATGAAAATCACACAAAGGGGAAAACAGTAAACTTATAGTCAGAATCTCGTTTTATTGATTTGAGCTCGGCAAAATACAAAGTGTTGAGATCGGTAAAAAGACTTTAGGAAACAAGAGAAATAAAGATCAACAGTTATGAACTCTCTATTTCTTCTGTCTCGCTGATGGTTGTGAATGAATCATAATGATGAGGAGGACTCCTTATTTATAAGGTTTGAAGTCGGTTTCGAATGGGAAAACTTTCTTTTCCTAGTTCCTTCGCGAAAATGAATTTATCCTAAAATCTCTCCGAGATAAGGAAATCTTCCGTAAATATCGGAGGTTGGTCTTTTTCCGTGATGAGTTGGGCCTTTTCTTAAGTTTGGAAGTCAACGCTGGGACGAAACGGGCCTGTCTCGGGCTTGGAGATCGGTTATGCGATCTTGGGCCTTTCTTCCTTGGGCCCGAACCGTCGTAAACCGGAATTGATCTAACCGGTCTTGGTTCAAATCGGGTTAAACTGGAAAGTGCTAAACTCACCACTAACTAACAAGTAAGAATACAAAAGTGTTTTGGAAGAATTATTATTGACTCATAAGAATAAGGTTACAAATTACGTTCTTTTATTTAGAGATAGAGCTAGACCCAAATTTTTTATATTAAAATAAACATAAATGTAAATAATATATTTAGAAATAAAGGAAAATTCATAAATTAAGATATTAATAAACATCCATAAGCTTCTAGATTTTTTTGATTTTCAAAATTTCCATAATCGGTATGATCGATCTCACCGATCTCTCAGTATTAGAATTTTGAACGAGACCAATGAATTCTTGTGAATGTATCATATTTTGCAGGTTTACAAATACAAAATTCACGTGTTATTTCTTCGTATGCCTTTAACCGCCAACTTCTGTCAGTGTTTACTTCTTACTTTTGTTCTTTTTCGGATTAGTAGCTTTTCTTTTGGATTTTTATCGATTAAGAACGAGTTATGAATCACTTTACCATTTAAGTATTACCCTACTAAGGCCCAAAATGTATTTATATAATTTGAGGTCTAAAGGACCAATTTGTTGGGTTTTAGACTATGGTCGGGCCTGGTGAGCAATTAATTAATATATAAGTCATAAAAATTTACTTAAAACAAAATATTCGTCTTAGCTAAATTGATAACTTTCTAATGTTTCTTAACATTATTTCTCCACACGAAAACAAAAATGATCCTGCACTTCATGCAAAAATAGTTAGCTAATTTACCATGTTAATTTTACCATAGTTAGCTAGTTAGCTAATTTACCATGTCAGCTCTGGAATTTGGGAAGCTATGGTCTAGCGTTTACTAGGAAACATTTTCTCAAACGATTGGGATGGTATCATGTCGATTCTATAATCGTCTCCTCTCTCCTCTTCCTCATTTGGAGTTGTTTCTTTTCAGTTACGCCTTCCATGCAACGATATATCATATTTGGAGAGAGCGAAATGCTCGAAAACATGGAGACGCTCCGCTACCAGCAAGTGCTCTACATAAAATGATTGACCGAAATGTCCGCAACCATATTCTGGCCATCCGTAAAACGGAGGATCGGAGCTATGATGAAGCTCTAATTAAGTGGTTCGCCACTCGCAACTTTTAAGCTGTATAAATTTTTGTAATCTCCCTCTACTTCTTTCAGCGATAAAGACGCAGACATTGTAAAAACGCTATTTTTTTGAGTTCGAATTAATTTTACATTCAGTTCAAAAAAAAAAAAAAAATACCAAAACGACCCTACATTTCCCTTTCTCCAAGGTAGTTTAAAATTAATCATGCGCAATTGTGCATCACAATTAGTTTGATTCAACCCATTTAAAAAAAAAACTACTGATACAATTTATCTAATGTAAAAAATATATAAAACAATTTTGTGATAGAGCGTGAATAACCTAGTTATTAAAAAACTCCTAAAAATGATCATTCAAGGAATTTTTCCGTGATTTTCACTGCTCTCTCTTTGTTATATATGGTTTCTAGCGGTTTATGAGTTCGTCTCTTAACCGCTATACTTTGGAAATAACCACTATAGAAACCACCATGGAAGAGACGATGGTTCGGAGTCGAAGATGTATCCTCTTTGTTCTATGATGATATTCGTACAATCGCTGAAAATTGGCAGTGCCAAACTTTATTTTTTTCGGAATAATCAATTCATTGTATTATTAACCGAAGAACATCTCTAGATCTAAATTGGGAATTGACCAATGTAATATACAACATGAGGAAATAGTGTTTAAATTGGTTATGTTGATAACCAAAGATTAAAATTGCATCAGATCGAACGTGAGTATAAGAACGAGTAAAGTTTTTCTCCGAAAAGCATCGTCATTTTTTTTTTTTCTTCAAAACTTTGTATTTCATTATCTTTGTATTTTTTATGTAATCTTCGATTATATATATATAAAAAGATAGATGGTTAAAAAAAATGATCATTCAAGGAAATATCATGTTACTTCACAAGTGTATATTTTTGTATAAGTGAGAATACACCTAATTGGTGTTCAATGTTTTTGAAGTGCTCATTAATTTTTATTTTATTGCATGTATATGATGCTTTTATTGTTTTCACTCATTTATATGGAAATGTTTAAAATACTTCTAATCAATGTTATGTTTTTTATTAATACTGTATTAATAATTTCGAAATCTATTTTACTTAATAAAAAAATTCTCTGATATTAGAAATGAAATATTGCTGTAAGAAGTTTAAAATTTGAAATTAGTTCTTAATATATGATGTAAGGGAACACAAAATATTTAAAAACCACACTTAGCTAGAACAAATTCAATCTTTTCTTTTTGTCATTTTCCCCTAAAGATGTACATATTTACTCAAACTGGTAGAAAAATACGCAGCTAGTGAAAATCACAAACTGAAAATTAAAACAAAACAAAAAAATGTTCAAAAGAAAAAATCCCTTTCCAGCCTTAAAAGTCTTCAAAGTTCAACAACCCAAGAACCACTAAAGTTAGCGACGACCACTTTGAGTTTTGCTACTTGCCGCCGACCTGACCAGAGCCTTGGCCGCCGCCGCAACCTTAACTGTTCTCCGGCTGGCCTGAGAAGCCCGTAAATCCACGTCGTCGCTTCTCCCACAAACCATCGACCCTGGACTCATCACAATTATTCCCTTCCACAAATTTCTTTTGCTCACTTTTTTGAAGCCATTATCACTCTTGTTCCTACTACTAGTAGTATTATTTTCATAACCAATTCTCTTTTGCAACAAACCATGATCATCACAACCAAAATCATGATTATGATTATGATGATTATCGTCGTTGAACCGAAAAACACTACTCGAACTCACGGATAGTCTAGAATCATCAATATTAAGCTTCTTGGAGATGTTCTTGATCTCGTAAGTGTCAAGAAGACGAGAGTATTGCGTTTCTTGATCTCCACGTAAAGGGTAATTTGTGTACCAAAGCGAAGACTTAGAAACCCTATTTTCAGCCAAAACCTTATTCTCGGAGAGGATCATGTTCTTGGTGGCTTCAATCTTGTACCGTGAAGGTCGAGGTGTTCTTTGTGCTCTTGTTAGATCAAACTCTCTCATGATTGGTTTGCTTTCTTTCCTTTGATACCAAGCCCACGCCGCCGCCTTCACCACCGCCAAATCATCACCTCCGCTGCTGCCGTAAACCGTCATCGGACGTTTTTTCTTCCTCCTCCTGTTGTTGCTAGTATTGTTCTCCGACATGGATGGTGAAGAAATGTAGTAGTTGGCGAATGGGAGCATCGTGATAATGGTTTTGTGGGGAGGGGGGATTTTGTGGAATTAGAATATGTGAAATTTGGGGGATAAATGTTAATAGTGGCAAAGGAAAAAGCTAAGAAAAATAATTGATGAATATAATTTATTTTGGTATATAGGAAACAATAAATAAAAATGAGAAAAAGTAGGTGTGTTGGTCTTGCTTTATGGTCCACCAACGGATACGGCAATCTAAATTATTCCATAGGGAAAATGTTGTTTTTATTGTGTGTTAGTTGGAATTGGATGTACATAGTGCATATCCTACGTATCGCCATCGGTCCACTCTACGTATATTTATTTCGTGAAATTATTAACTCAATAAAGCATGGAACTTTGTTATGAATACTAAACTATAATATTTTCAACATGAATCAAAATTGGAAAAGTGGTACAAAAAAACAAGAAAAACAAAATTTACAAGGGATACAAGATTCAGTTGTTTAATATTAATCCATTTTGTAAAAGATTATATGTTGATCTATTCTGTAAATTTATCCTTTAAGAAAAAGTAACGCGCAATGTCTTATCCTCAAAGAACAAAGCTTTTGGTTCTGATGACTATCCAATAAAATGCTTTAAGTCAACTTGGCTTATTGCGGGGATGGATGTTGTTGTAGCAAAATTAAACAGTTTTTGAAGCAATTAAATGCCAAGACCATCTGGCTTGTCCCCAAATTCCATACGGTGGGGGATGATGCAAGTTATTGATGGTGGTATTTTGTCTAACCAAACGGGTTTTCTAAAAACTAGGTTGTTCTTTGAAAGTCTTCTCTTAGCAACGTAGTTAGTAACTAGCTTTAACAAGCGAGGGCCAAGTTTCCAACCGAACGAATGATGTGTTGCGCTTTTAACGTATCCTAACCTGGGTTTTCATAAGGTTTCATGTCTTTTATTAAGTTTTTTAGTTTATTCCCCCTCATTTAAGGTAAAAAGACATTTCATGACGAAATTTGGAGTTCTCAAAGCAAAATAGATGAAAATGGGCAAAAATGAATATGGACTAATCGATCCATTCCCACCAATCGATCGATCCCCTAAAAGTGCAAAATCATGATGTCCCAGAGACAAAATAGATCGATCGATCTCGGCGCTGACTAATCAATCGCTCCTCTGCGATCCATCGATCCACTAAGATCGATCGATCCACACACCCGAAGAAGTTTGCGAATTTTCCCGAATCAAATAGATCAATCAATCCACACACCGATCGATCGGTCCAGGCGCCGATCGACCGATCCATTCCTCTCGACCGACCGATCCATACTTACGAGACGGAGATGAAGATCATATCTGCACAGATATGGGAGTAAGTATTCATAGATATAAGCATATAGATTAATATTTTAGGAAAATGTTAACCCATTTCATTGGTTTGAGTTCAAGAACGTCGCTTAATGCTTTCATTGTCCAATTATCATATATATAATTCATGTTCTCTGTGAGTTGCCCTAAAGCCTGATATCTTTAATTCATACTTTTAATCCGTTTTTATTTAGTTTTAGTTACTTCTTTATAAACAAACAACAACAAAACCATAATTGTCTTAGGTTTACTTTACTTTCAAAGAATTGTAGTGTAGCATTTGGTCTATGTTGAGTAATCCCTAGATTACTATTTCTGTTGCAGTGCACTTGTAGTAGTATTAATAGGGAGGGAGGTTGCAAATCGATTTTTGAGAACTTTTGGACAACCTAAACAAGAGCTTCTAGCATCACATTCTCCATCACAACTTTTCTTTAAGTCACATTTAAAACCTTTTCCAACAAGTTTTCTAAAACCCTTAAATTTAAACATATTCATTTTCTAATACAAACGCCTCGGGGACAAAATCAATGGCAATACTTAAACCGAAACAGAAACAAGCTTTGAAATCGAAAGAATAATGAGTCTTCAAGCGAAGTATATACAACAAGCCATTAAATTTGAGGAGATTCAAAAAGAGGTTTGAGCATCACTAATCTCGCATCCTATCTGACTGTCCACGCTCTTTTGTCTTCATAGAACCCAGCCTCTAAGATTGGTCTCGAATCAGCTCACCAACAAGATCTAAGAGTTGTGAGTACAAAACTCGGTGCATGGTAAGATCACATGCAAGAACAAGCAAACATAGATGATATATCATGGTTTTTACCCCTTTTAAGCCATGATATAAGTCCGTTTTATAGAGTCTTTCTATTATTTTGTAGTGTTTTAGAGTCTTTTACAGGTTTTAGCACGTTTGGAGCATAATTGAAGATATTAGAGCTTTCTGGAGCATTTTGGAGCAAAACAGAAGTTCGTGTAGCTGAGTACCCGATTTGAAGCCTCAGTATCGATCGACACTACCCTAGTATCGGTCGATACTCACTACAGCAAGACACGAGTCGCAACTTTTATAAAGAGTTGAAGAATTGCAAAATTGCCCAGAAGACTTTATTATTTACAATTTAGCCCAAAACGTGTTTTAGGAGTTTAAGTTAGGTTTTTAAGCCACTTTGGTGAGGACATTTGATTACGCTTGATTTTTATCTGAGTTTGGAGAGAGAGCTTTCTGAGGGAGACAAGTCTGAGACTCTGTTCGTCGAAGAGAAGATTTCGAACCCTCTTGTTACTCTACTTTTCATTATTTATCTGAGTATTATTTCAGTCATGTTTATTGTTTCAATTACCATGTCTGAGTAGTTCTCTTGTTAGGTTCAGGGTTCTCATAAGTGTTTTCTCTGAATGTTAGGTCAATTGAATGATTAGGATTCACCATCTGAATTAGTTCTTCGCCTTAGGTTGTTCTCAAAGCTAATTCTAGACTGATCACCTAGAACTTAGATCTTAGAATAATTGGTTAGGCACGAGAGTGCGATTAATTACCTGATAGAACTTAGGGTGAGCAAAATAACTATTCACAAAGAGATTTGGTTTAGTTGTTTTGTGAACAAATCAAACTTGAAGTAAAAGCTGGTTTAGACTTTAGGATTCGCAAAGAGATTTGGAATTCTAGGATTTAGACTTAGATAGTTTTCGCAACGAGAGTTGGTTAGCTATACTTTAGTGATTTGAGTTCAAGAACCGCGCTGAATCTGAATCATGTAGTTAGTTTACCTACATTCATTGAATTCCTGAGAAATACCCTGAGCCTATCTTCTTTCCCATCGATTTACTACTTGTTTAATTTACGTATTGCTTTTAATTACATCTTTTTGGTTTAGCTTGATTTAATCTACAAAATCTATTGTGCGATATCTAGAGTTCTTGTGTTCGACCCCTAACTATACTACAACACTGCTTTAGTACTTTTTAGGGTATTAATTTGAGCATATCACACACCGCTCTATGATTCTTTTAGGAAGAGGTACCCTAAAGCAGTCGAGTATCTAGAGGAAAGTACAACTGAGAACAAATGGGCAAGGTGTTATTTCCCAGGANATAATTTGAATCTCATACTTAAACTTTTAATTGCGTGCTATAACATACATCAGACCAAACGCTGTTAAGGAACCGTGATGCGGTCATCAAACCAAAAGACGAAGCCAAGATGATGCAGCTCAATTGGACTACATTCTCACCTCAACTAGAGCAGTCCTCGAAGTTGAATCAGTCCAATCCGAGTTCAGATGAAGAAGTTATTCAACTTCCAAGTCAAGTGATTCCCAGCATACGCAATTCGGACATACTTGCGTTCAAAGAATTCTTCCAACCAAACCCGAAGGAATCAAGCTACAAATCAAATTCTTCTGGAATCTTGATTCATCAGAGCAAGCGGGAAAATTGGATTCACAACAACGCCGATTTGGAGTTGAGAGATATGAATTTTACAACGACGATCATGTGCAGTATGGCATGAAGCAGATCGGTTGACTTGTAAAATTCATATCTCCCACTTTGATCTTGCTACCAGCCTTAAGTTTCTCCTTGAAAACCTCAACATGCCCAAAGAAAACAGAACATACGGGGTTCAGCCATCTCATGCATCACAATCTGAAGAGGAACTTGAAAATGGTGAAACAGAGGTGGAAACTGAACATGCTGAATCAGAAGATGGAGAACAAGAGGTGGTGACTGATCATGATCATGATGAAAGCCAAAACCAAAATGAATTTCTTTCCCAAGACTCTTCGGAAGATTCTGAAACTGAAGAAGACAATGGTGACAATCTTGCTGAAAAATCTTATACAAATGATGATGATCAAACCATGGAGACAGCCATTCATGAAGATGACTCTCCTCTTCCTCTTAGAAGAAGCACCATACTAAAGAAAGATCCTTCTAACTTGATCAATAAGCGGTTTTGCTATAATTATGCTATCTCTCATCCTATTCAAGCTTATTGTTCTTTATCTCATCTGCCTACTGATCATCAAGCTTTTCTTAGCAAAATTGACCAGGATATTGGGCCTCATCAGACTTATGAAGAAGCGAGGAATGGTGAAGTCTGGACAGAGGCTGTGAATGAGGAACATGGAGCTATGAAGAGGAACCACACTTGGGATATGGTGGAGGCATAAAGCTCATCTTGTTGCTATAAAGGCTACACTCAAACATATCGAGAAGACTACATAGAAACATTTGCACCCGTTGCCAAACTCCATACAGTACGTGTTGTTCTTTCCCNTAAAGGCTACATTTAAACATATCGAGAAGACTACATAGAAACATTTGCACCCGTTGCCAAACTCCATACAGTACGTGTTGTTCTTTCCCTTGCCACTAACCTCTCTTGGGATTTGTGGCAGATAGATGTCAAGAATGCGTTTCTCTAAGGAGAACTTGAAGAAGAAATTTATATGTTGCCACCTCCTAGAATTGAAGTTGAAAAATGAAAAGTTTTCAAGCTGAAGAAGGCTATTTATGACCTGAAGGCGCAATCACCAAAAGCTTGGTATCACAAGCTAAGTAAGACACTTCTTGGAAACATATTTAAAAGGTCAGAAGTTGATCATTCGCTTTTCACAATTCATGGGGAAACATGTATTGTCGTTGTTTTTATCTATGTTGATGATATTATCATTTCTGGTAATGATAAGGAAGGAATTTAACACACAAAATCCTTTCGTAAAACTGCCTTTGATATTAAAGATTTGGGTGACCTAAAGTACTTTCTTGGCATAAAAGTATGTCGTTCTCCGGAAGGACTATTCTTATCCCAAAAAAAGTACACACTTGATCTTCTTAGTGAAACAGGAAAGCTTGGATCTAAACCATCAAAGACTTCTATTGAAGAGAAGTACAAAGACTGTCGTGAGGGGGAACATGGGGGCGAACTCTACATCAACATCGGACAATACCAACGAATTGTGGGTAAACTCATTTATCTTACAATTACTCGTCCTTATTTATGTTTTGATGTGAACCAGGTCAGCCAACATAGGCAAGCTCCAACCATTCATCACTAGAACATGATGGAAAGAATTCTCAAGTACCTAAAGGGAACTCCGGGCAAAGGCATTTGGATGCAGAAGAACAGTCACACAGAGATTATGGGCTATTGTGATGTTGATTGGGCTGGAGACAAGACGGATACGAAATCAACCAGAGGCTACTGCACTTTTGTTGGCGGAAATCTTGTCACTTGGAGAAGCAAGAAGCAAAAGGTGGTGTCAAGGTCAAGCGCTGAAGCCGAATACCGATCTATGACGGACACTACGGATGAGCTTATTTGGCTTAAGGCATTGCTCTTGGATCTTGGAATCAAAACTCCTCATCATATCATCATGCATTGTGACAACGAGACTGCTATTCATATCTCATCCAACTATGTTTTTCATGAACGTACCAAGCACATTGAAGTCAATTGCCATCACATCCGTGAGAAGGTGGAACTTGGAATCATATATCCGACCTACACAAAAAGTTCTGATCAACTTGCGGACATCTTCACCAAAACAGCAAACTCAAAGGTTTGCAACCACATTCAAAGCAATCTTTCTTAGTTGATCTTCGATAGCCAAGCTTAAGGGGGAATGTTGAAATATAGCCGTTGAAGTCTGTTGAATTCACAAGTCTATTAAGTTCACAACTATGCCAAACACAACACTGCTGGAGTAATGTTCACAACTCTACTGGAATAATGTTTTGCATTTATTCTGCCGCCCAAAATTAACTACATCAGAGTCTCTCCTTGGACAATTTTGTGTATTCTTCTCTCTCTTTCATGCAGCACCTATCATTTAGAGGTCTACAACAACTAATTTTCTCTTTTGTATATATATATATTTGTAGTCTCTTATATATATTCTTTCTGTTATCTAGCTATTCTCTCAATTATCTCGTCTACTCTCTTCTCTATTTTACTCTTCCGCATCTTTTTCTACAATGGCGACAACACTATCACAAACTACTAAACTAAATATCCTAATATATTGTTATTTAAGATAAATACATTGAAATTCTATTGAAGTATTTGAATAAACTTTTTTTCTGAAAACACNTTGATCTTCAATAGCCAAGCTTGAGGGGGAATGTTGAAATATAGCCGTTGAAGTCTATTGAATTCACAAGTCTGCTAAGTTCACAACTCTGCTGGAATAATGTTTTGCATTTATTCTGCCGCCCAAAATTAACTACATCAGAGTTTCTCCTTAGACAAATTTGTGTCTTCTTCTCTCTCTTTCATGCAGCTCCTATCATTTAGAGGTCTACAACAACTAATTTTCTCTTTTGTATATATATATATTTGTAGTCTCTTGTACATATCAAATTAAGATAAATAAACAGATTCTTTCTGTTATCTATTCTCTCAATTCTCTCGTCTACTCTCTTCTCTATTTTACTCTTCCGCATCTTTTTCTACAATGGCGACAACACTATCACAAACTACTAAACTAAATATCCTAATATATTGTTATTTAAGATAAATACATTGAAATTCTGTTGAAGTATTTGAATAAACTTTTTTTCTGAAAACATGTACAGAAAAAGTTTATATTAATTTGAAAAAAATTTCATTTGCTAAAATCACTCATAATCTTTTCAACCAATTAATATTTATGCAAATTCCCCTCTAGCTTTCATAGAATTGGGGATCTCAGTTTATGCTTCAATCTCTTTCTAAAATATATATATTACCATATCTTTTTTATTAAAACTCTCTCTTGGTGTGTGTGTGTGTTTTTTTTNTTTTTGTTTAACTCTCTCTTGGTTGTTTATGCACTCATGTTGTTGGTCGCAAAACCTTGAGGAGCCGGTAGAAAAATTCAAGTCTGACTACACAAATGAGTGACTTACACGAAGATGCTAACGAAAAGCATATATAGGCTCCAAGTAATCATATTGCGCATATAAAGTCTATAACATTCAAATTTATTACTAAACTTGAAATTGTATTTAATTTGGTGATTGGGTTTAAACTTGTGGCTGATAGGAGAAGCCATTCACAGTGAAACCTCCATCGACGCAAATGGTCTGACCCGTTATATAAGAAGCTGCAGGCATACAAAGAAATGCCACCAACGATGCTACCTCCTCCGGTTTCCCTAAGCGCCCCAAGGGCTCTCTTGATATCATCTCCTTCTTGAACTCATCATCAAACGCCTAGAGATAATTATCATGACATGCATAGAAAGTTAAAAGATCGTCAAAATAAAAAGAGGTCTTCAAGGAATAATAGGATCTCACAGCTTCAATCAAAGGAGTTTCAATGACTGCAGGAGCCACAGCATTAGCCCTTATGCCGTCACTCGCCCACTCGCACGCCAAATTCCTTGCTAGCTGATTCATCGCCGCTATGTATTCACAAAATAACATGTGTTAAGGCCTTGATTGTTTGTTTACGTTTTCCTTAATATTTATATTTAGTGTATATGGTTTTGAATGAATCCATAATCTTAAGCATTTTAAGCAAAACTTTTAATAACATTCGTTTTTGTCAAGCAATAGATTTTACATTTTAATATAATAAAAGAAAAGCTGGGTTCACGGGACAAGCAACCATTTTGTTTTCTTGCTTTTTTTTTTTGTTTTGTTTTTGTTGCTATAAATGAGAGATCAAATCAGGTGTTAGGAAGTGATAGGTGAGGCACTTTGCAAAAATATTATATGAAATTACTGAAGTATTTATATTTCAAAAAAAATAATTGATTTCTGATGTAAACATAAACGATTTTTTTTGTTTTGTTTTAAACTATCTAGGTCTAAGTCATATTCTGCTCCAAGTGAAACAAATCAACTTTTAAAATTATTGCATAGACCCATAGAGGATAACATTTGGAAATTACAAATGCTTTTTTTTTCTTCTATGCTTTCGTATGCAATTTTTCCTAGAGCAAATATCTTTTAAAAAATTAACTTTATATTCAATTTGTTTGTGGATAATTTTTTTTTTTCAAATATATTTGAATTATAATTTTAACTGAAACTTTTTTTACTATTAATTAGCAATATTTTAATTGTTTTTTATTTAAAAATAATTTTATAGTTAAATAACAGATTAATAAATATACTTTGACTATGAATAGACATATAAAATGCTTTTAAATATAATATATAGATAATGCATATACATAATAAATTGTTTCTAATCACTCAGAGTTATAACAATCACTTAAATTTGTATAATTAACCGAATTATTACTGTTAATGTTGTTTACTACTATGCTCTACTATATGAGCTGTCCCAACTATATACTCACAGAGAGGTAGTTTTGGTTTTTTCTTAAGTGAGATAACAGTATTTACCTTTTGTGGCACAGTAGATGGAGCTGATGCCAAACGACACGACCCCAGCAACAGAGGATATGAACACGATGTTCCCACATCCTGAAGCCTTGAGCAGAGGATGTGCAAGCTGGCTAAAATGGTACGCAGATTCCAAATTGGTCGAAATATGGAACGAGAAATCCTCTGCCGTATGTTCTGTTGTTGGCTTTGACCGGATTGCGCCAACATTGTTTATCTAATATCAAGAATATACAACCCGAGACATGAATCAGCCAAAAAGTGTTTTCTTGAACAACACAAGACAAATCAAATGATATGGTATGGAGAGTGATTACGAGGATACTGAGCTTGGCATCAAACAACGAGGACACGGTTTGCATAAGCTTCTCTCTCTCGGTCCAGGACGATGCGTCACAGACTGAACCAGTGACTTGAAACCCTTTCTTTTTCCATTCACTTAAACACTCGTTGACCTGAGATTCGTCTCGAGCACACGTATGTATTATTGCCCCAAATTCTGCAAGTTCCTCCACTATTGCATGCCTAGAAAGTTTCAAGAATCAACAACATAGTCTAGTCACTAGTGATTTCAAGATGAATGGAGAGAGAAGAGTGATTACGAACCCGATGCCTTTGGTTCCACCGGTGACAAGTGCGGTCTTGCCTTGAAGGCTCCATCTGCGTCTTTGCTCTTCTCCAGCCATTTCCCTCGGATTGAAGTGGATGCTGATGTTATGAGAATAGTTGTGGGTTTTGATTAAATATAAGTAAAAATATGGAAGGCCACATATATGAAATAGTTGTGGTCTGTACCGCAAATATGAAATATCTCTGATTTTATGGATCCAACCAATGTTCAAAATTTCGCTAGGTGCTAGTCGGGCGGTCAAGTTGGGCCTAGCGCCTAGCAAAAAAATCGGAGATTAGTTTTAATTTTTTCTATGTATTTTTTAGTCCATTATAATTTATAGTTTCAATATAATATTGTGCTCAAAATTGGATCAAATACACGAAAACAAATATTATGTACAATACATTATGATATTTATTAAAAATATGAGCATAAGTTGGATTTATCAAATTTTAGAACCAACTAAATTATTTTAATTTAAAAAAAAAAGTTTGGTTGGACGATTGCTTATGCGGAAATTAATCAGCCTAGACGGGGATTAATCGGTCTAGGCGGAAATTAATCGGACACCCAATTTATCGAATCGATTATCCATAAATCGTCACGGTCTGCCACCGCTAGATGGCCGATTTTTTGAACAGGGGATCTAACTCAGTCCCGTGAGTCATATCACATATGTCTCAATCAAAGCCTTAATACGAACGCTTGCATCAATAGTCAATAGGTAACTTGGACCCGCTTGTTCTTGTCCGTGACTTGAAGAAGGCACACTAATCAATGAAATGTCTAGGAAATAACATGAGAAGATGAACTTAATCTGGTTCTCGTTTTTATCTAAAGTTAAGGTAAACTAATCAATGATGTCTAGGAAATAACATGGGTAAATTAACTTAATCTTCTTATTTTTTTGGGTAAATTAACTTAATCTTCTTATTTTTTTCCCAAAAATTTATAAATATATATATTATATAAATTAATTAGTTGTAAAGACTCATCCCTAAGAGAAGTAGAATATAAAATAATTAGTTTTATTTTACCTTTTCTTTTCCCAAAAATAATAATATTAAAGGATATTAAATAAAACTCTGACCATAATATAGAGTTTAAAGTAAATAAGAAAACGTTTGACATCTCTTGTTTTCCTTTATATATATGTAGAAAACCGAATGAAAAGACTCATCCCCTACCTTTCATAATTCGAGTTTTTCTGTTGTCTTGCTTTGCTCCTCCTTTTATCATTTTTTGGGCTCATCATCTCTGGTTTTCTGGGTGTTTATGTTGAATGTAACATAATCTTGGCTTTTGGGTTTTTCACAAGATATGGAAAAGATCAATTATGATGATCTTCTGTTGAAGATATTATCATTTCTTCCAACAAAAGAAGGTGTAAGCACTAGCGTGTTGTCGACATGCTGGAAGTTTCTTTGGATGCGGGTGCCTAAACTTGAGTACGACGACAATATTCTCCCTAGGAGTCGAATCGATGTACTGAAGAAATGCCAGAGGTCGCGACGTGTTATCGACATTACATAGAGCTCCAGTCATAGAGAGCTTACGTCTCCATTTTGAAACTGCACCAGTTCAACCTGAAGATTACAAGGACAAACAAATTTAATTTCTGGTTCAAGAAATTCTTTGATTCTTTACTTCTATTTGGTTTTGTTCAATCATACGAAGATTATTCGCTCTTCTCTTACTCTTGCAAGAATATTGAGCTTCGTGTTTTCTTATATGTTAGATGATCTCCTCATTTGTGGTAATGATGCTTACATGCTTAAGAAGTTCAAGGAATACTTGGGATGTTGTTTTGCCATGAAGGACTTGGGAAGATTAAAATACTTTCTCGGCATTCAAGTAAGCCGCGGTATGAAAGGAATTTTCTTGTCACAACGCAAATATACGTTGAATAATCTCGGATCCCGACCAGGTCCTTCACCGCTTGAGCAAAATCACCAACCTGCAATCCCGGATGGCCCTCTTCTTGATGATCTGGCGAAATATAGGCGTCTTGTTGGATGCCCTACCTCTTGAATACTCGCCCAGAATTGTGTTATTCAGTCCATGTTTTATCTCAGTTTATGCAATAACCTACAGAAGGATCTTATTCCTATTGTGATAAGGATTAGAGTCCATCGATTAAGTCAAACCTAAGTCAAACAAGTCAATACGATATCTAAATCTACTGTAAACATTTAAATTTATTACTGAACTTGAAATTGTATTTATTTTGGTGATTGGGTTTAAACTTGTGGCTGATACGAGAAGCCATTCACAGTGAGACCTCTAATATGCTTAAATTAATACCCTAAAAAGTACTAAAGCAGTGTTGTAGTATAAGTAGGGGTCGAACACAAGAACTCCAGAATTCACGTAATATATTATGTAGATTCGAATTAAGCTAAACCAACATATGTAAATGAAAGCAATGCGTAAATTAAATGTGTTGTAAGTCAATTGGAAGGAAGATAGACTCAGGGTATTTCTCAGGAATTCAATGAATGTAGATAAACTAACTAACATGATTCAGATTTAGCGCGGTTCTTGAACTCAAATCACTAAAGTATAGCTAACCAACTCTCGTTGCGAAAACTATCTAAGTCTAAATCCTAGAATTCCAAATCTCTTTGCGAATCCTAAAGTCTAAACCAGCTTTTAGTTCAAGTTTGATTTGTTCACAAAACAACTAAACCAAATCTCTTTGCGAATAGTTATTTTGCTCAC
>PKMM01021691.1:52827-64744 GCA_002933915.1 Eutrema heterophyllum
GTACATTACATATTTAGATTCACGAATGTGGACTATTATTTATTTTTACACAAGATCCTAACATTTTTTTTATAGTGTTGCACACCATAGAATTCCAAAAGCGTGGGTTGCCACATGCACACTTGCTACTTTGGTTGGATGGTGCATCAAGAATACCAAAAACAGATGAAGTTGATGCAATAATCTCCGCAGAATTACCGCAAAAAGAGAGCGACCAGCAAGGGTTTGAGCTTGTGGAGAAACATATGATGCACGGTCCATGTGGATTGGATCGACCTAAATCACCTTGCATGAAAAATAAGGAATGCTCAAAGAAATTTCCACGGCAATAGAATGAGGAAATAGCGATTGACAAATCTGGTTATATAATATATTGTCGGATAATCGCTATGTTATTCCACACAACTTGCCTATTCTTAAAAAATACCAAGCTCACATAAATGTGGAGTGGTGCAACAGAACAAATGCTGTCAAATACCTTTTCAAATACATTACAAAGGGAGTTGATATAGCAACCATTGTGATAGAAAAGGGTCCCAATGCTTCAGACAACCCTCAACATTCAGACAACACTCAGCATTCAGACAACACTCAGCATTTAGATAATACTCAACAAAACAGACAGATGAGGAGACCAGGAAATGAGATACAAGAATACCTTGATTGCCGATACTTATCTGCTTGTAAAGCCATGTGGCGAACTTTTGCATTTCACATACACCAAAGGAAACATGCGGTCCAAAAACTTAATATTCATCTGCCTGGAAAGCATAACATAACATATAAAGCTACAGATGATCTCAGCTGCATTCTGTCTAGAGAAGATATTGAGAGAACAATGTATACAGCGTGGATGGAAAAAAACGAAGAGTGTGAAGAGGCTCGTGAACTAACTTATCTACAATTTCCAAAAAAATATACCTGGGAGAATGACAGTAAAATCTGGAATGAATGACAAAAGGGAGAAATGATAGGAAGAATAGTCAACATCCATCCATCAGCATGACAGTTATACTATCTACGGATACTAATCAACAAACTAAAAGGACCAAGAAGTTTTGACGAAATCCTAACAGTTGGGGATAAAATACATCCAGATTTCAAATCAGTATGCTATGCTAAAGGTCTACTAGATTCTGACGCTGAATGGCATGATTCAATGGATGAAGCTATTCAATGGGCTACACCTTATTAACTACGACAATTGTTTGTCACAATGCTTATATATTGTGAAGTGGGCAGTCCTATTAATTTATGGAAACGCTAAGAAGAAAACGCAAAACTTTCGACTTTAAAAAGCTACATCTAAATGGTAATCAGCTGCAACAGTACACTTTGATTGAGATAGAAAAGGTAATGCACCAGCATGAACGTTCATTAACTGAGTTCACGGATATGCCAAAACCAGATCTGATCGTTCTACAAGAACTCGGTAACACCCTGTTGACCCAAGAGTTACAATACAATGTGCACCGGGAAAAAGAAGAATATAAAAAACGTTTCAACAGTCTGAATGTGCAGCAAAAAAAGGTTTATGATGCAGTTATGGAGTCAGTTGATAAGAAGTTAGGAAAATTATTTTTTCTATATGGTCCTGGTGGAACAGGGAAAACATACCTTTACAATACCATCAATTCTAAGCTGCGTGATATATCATGGTTTTTACCCTTTTTTAGCCATGATATAAGTCCGTTTTATAGAGTCTTTCTACTATTTTGTAGTGTTTTAGAGTCTTTTACATGTTTTAGCACGTTTGGAGCATAATTGGAGATATTGGAGCTTTCTGGAGCATTTTGAAGCATTTTGGAGCAAAGTAGAAGTTCGTGTAGCTGAGTACCCGATTTGAAGTCTGAGTATCGATCGACACTACCATAGTATCAGTCGATACTCACTGAAGCAGACACGAGTCGCGACTTTAAATGAAGAGTTGAAGAACTTCCCACCGGTGGATTGAGCTCATATTTTGATACAAGACAGATCAATGGATTAGCTTTCATTTGGAATTGGTTTGAGGCCATTCCAACGGTGCGATCAAAATTTATGCCAGTTTTTGTGAAGACAGTCCAGTCTGGCGAGCAGAAGAAGCTGTGAACAGTGTCGATCGATACTGACTAGTATCGGTCGATACCGACTGCAGGAAAACAGGAAACGCGACTTTTTACAAGTGTGGAGAGTTTGTACCTTGGTCCAGAAGTCTTTAATAATTACAAGAAGCCCCAAAACGTGTTTTAACATTATAATTAGGTTTTTCAGCCACTTTTGTTGGCTAAGCTTTATTTTACTCTGGTTTTCTGTGAGAGAGATTTGTTACAGGGTTTTTAGAGAGGCAACTCTGAACCCCTTTATTTCTTATTGATTTCTTTTATGCAATTTTATTCATCTATGATTTCTGTTCCATTGATCATGTCTGAGTAGATCCCTTGTTAGGTTCAGGGTTCACATAAGGATTTTCTCTGAATGTTAGGTTAATTAGTTAATTAGGATTCACCATCTGAATTAGTTCTTCACCATAGGTTGTTCTCATAGCTAATTCTAGGTTGACGAATCTAGAACTTAGATCTTAGGATAACTGATTAGGCACGAGAGTACGATTAATTACCTAATAGAACTTAGGGTGAGCAAAATAACTATTCACAAAGAGATTTGGTTTAGTTGTTTTGTGAACAAATCAAACTTGAACTAAAAGCTGGTTTAGACTTTAGGATTCGCAAAGAGATTTGGAATTCTAGGATTTAGACTTAGATAGTTTTCGCAACGAGAGTTGGTTAGCTATACTTTAGTGATTTGAGTTCAAGAACCGCGCTAAATCTGAATCTTGTTAGTTATTTTATCTACATTCATTGAATTCCTGAGAAATACCATGAGCCTATCTTCTTTCCAATTGACTTACAACTTGTTTAATTTACGCACTTGCGTTCAATTCCATTGATCACTTAGCTTAATTCAACTTTTAGAATCTATTGTGTGTTTACTTGAGTCTATGTGGATTCGATCCCTAAGTATTACAATCGACAAAGATTTAGTGCTTTTAGGGTACTAATTTGAGCTTATCACTGCGATCAGAAAAGAAAATAGTACTCCCAGTTGCTTCATCTGGCATCGCAGCATTGCTTCTACCTGCAGGAAGGACAACACATTCTCGCTTTAAGATACCCATCGATGTCAATGAAGATTCCAGTATGTCATATAATGCCAGGAATAATGCTTGCAGAACTAATAAAAAAAACAAAACTTATCATATGGGATGAGGCGCCCATGACACATCGGTATGCATTTGAAGTGCTTGATAGAACGTTACAAGATTTAATGTCCATGAAAAAATCAGAAGCTAGAGACCAACCTTTTGGAGGTAAAACTGTACTACTAGGTGGCGACTTCAGACAAACACTACCAGTCATTCTACAAGGTACTCGAGCCGATATGGTCTCAGCATCAATTAGACGATCATACTTATGGGACTCCTGCGAAGTCTTTGTTCTCAAACAGAACATTAGACTTGAAGAATCACAAGGAAGATTTGCTACATGGGTCCACAAGTGAAGCAAAAGCTGTAAATGAAGATGATGGTCAGATGATTAAAATTGATCCCAAATTCCTAATGCAATCAACTGGAGATCATTTGCACGATATATTTCAAGCCACAACTGCAGAGAACAGTCTATCAAAAAGTACACATGCAAGCATTACAGAGACAGCGATCCTAACCCCACGAAATGATACAGTTGATGAGATTAATGAATACATGTTAGCGCAACTGCCAGGAACATCAAAGGAATATTTCAGCTCAGACAGCATAGGGAAAACTGACACAATAACTACAGATTACGAGACGCTATATACGGTTGAGTACTTAAACTCTCTTGAATTCTCAAGACTACCAAAACATAAGTTGGCTTTGAAAGTTGGAGTTCCAGTAATGTTGCTACGCAACATTAATCAAAAGGAAGGTCTATGCAATGGTACAAGATTTATTGTAACTCGATTGGGACATAGATTGATTGAAGGCGAAATAGTTACTGGCACATATGCGGGTAAAAGAGTTATTATACTGCGGATAATTTTGTCACCGCCTGATTCAAAGCATCCTTTCACACTTCGAAGACGCCAATTATTCCCAATAAGAGTATGTTATGCAATGACAATTAACAAAAGCCAATGACAAATCTTGAAATCAGTGCTCCTCTATCTGCCTCAACCAGTTTTCAGTCATGGCCAATTGTACGTTGCGTTTTCGCGTGTAACATCTCCTAAAGGTCTAACTATTCTAAAACCCGATAATGATGGAGAGAGAACAGTCAAAAATATTGTCTATAAGGATATCTACAATGGGCTACCTACATAGTAAGGCAATATCATGTGGGAAAAAAGAGTATATATACAAATAAAACTTAAATTTATTAAATATCATATGCGTATTTGAATTTACCTTGCAGGTGGTTGGCTTGATTACGTTGGTGGGGGTCACGGAACCNCGCGACCCACAAACAAATTCGTGAACCGGCTCGATTCACCACCGGCCTTTGGAGTATTTACTAAAGTGCCATCAAAACCTACCAACCATTCGATATTCACCGGGAAATGTGAGCGGTCCAAATACAGTAATTGCCATGTGTCGCCGGCTATAAAGTCCGCCGACAAATCTAAAGGTCGCCGTAAGGTACAATCGACGGAGTGGTGGGTTGAGGATAAGCTAATCGGGTCGGACTCATCCTCCGCTAGGGATATTTTGGATACATTATGTGATGAAGATTATGATGGTTACGTTTATGATCATGATGATGATGATGAATGTTAAAGTTGTTTAAAAAAAAAAAAAATTAACTAGGTATTGGAGATATCTCGGAGAGCAAGATGCTAACAAAGTGTTGTGGGCCAGAAGAACCCGTTTATGAAGTGAAACGTGTGAACCCAACCGAAGAATATTCTCATAGATATCTTATTATGATAAAGATTATGAAGATTTACATTATTTGGTGTTATCGATATGTCAATATTAAACAATATATATATGCGTCTTATAATCTTGTATCAAATCAACAACTCAATAATATATTCGATTCTATAATATTTGACATGGTATAGAGCTTTCGATTCTAGAGGATCGGAGTTAAAATTTCCGCTTAATAATTTTGTGATCTTTTGTTCGAAAACAATCATGGAGAGAGAGTCCGGAGACGAAGACGAACCAGATGATGATGTGGTTGGGAATTTTTATACGTCCGTTTAATTATTTTTTAAGTCAAGTTTTTGCACCTAGTGATATCTTTAGTGCTACGTGGTTCATCTTTTAGTTATTTATTTAAGTTGGGTTGGGATCTTATGATTTTGGTTGGTGTTACGTATTGACATATTTTTGACTAATAATGGAGTTTTAAGGGTTCCGGGGTTTTCACAAAATTTGTTTTTTTCTTTTCTTTAACCTATTTTTTTGAGATTTATTCTTAATTTTAGAATTTCTCAGAATTTTATATGTTTTGGTTTCTTCTATTACGGGGGAGTTGGTTATGGTTTTTAAGGAATTCTTTGGAACGCTCATGTTTTAGGTCATTTTTTTTTCTAATCCGATTTATGGACTGTCCGAGACAAGAAAAATTATTTGTGGAGTTGCAAGAGTTTGCACCCACGCGATGTTATTATTCCCTTTCTTTTCAGACCAAAGACGAGCTAAAGTTTCATCCCTATTTTTTGAAGATTGAAGTTTAATCCGAAGGAGTCAGTTGACCTGTTTTGTCCATCCTCGACAAGTTTCCTCGATAAGTGTCCACGACAAAGGTGTTTTGCTTTGTGATTGCGGGTTTCGTGTTTCGCGTCCCACCTTTGTCGTGCGGAGGAGTATTGGAGATATCTTGGGGAGCAAGATGCTAACCAAGTGTTGTGGGCCAGAAGAGCCCGGTTATGAAGCGAAACCTGTGAATGTAACCGAATAATATTCTCATAGATATCATATTATGATAAAGATTAGGAAAATAATATTCTCATAGATATCCTATTATGATAAGGATTAGGAAGATTTACATTATTTGGTGTTATCAATATGTCAATATTAAACCCTATATATATGCGTCTTATAATCTTGTATCAAATCAACAACTCAATAATATATTCGATTCTATAATATTTGACACTAGGATAACAAATGGGAAAATCGCATAGAAAACCTTCAAGGTGGCAGCGACTTACACTTTAAACCTCCAAGGTTTGTAACTAGCATTATAAACCCTCAACATGGAAATTTTAGCAGATAAAACCTTCAAGGTGGATCCCGAGTACGCGCCGTCAATTTTTTAAACGGAAATCCTAACTCCGTTAACGGAGATATGAATTCCGTCTAAGATTCTCAAATCGTGTTTAAATAAATATTAAAAATAATTAAATAATAGAATTTAAAAAAAAAACAAAAACAAAAAAATAACATTTAACGCATATATCCCAAATCGTGATTTAGGGTTCTTCATTACCCAGAAAAAAAAAATCGAGAGAGGAAGAAAGGGATTTTCAATTTCAGTCACCCAATTCGATTGATTTCTGCGAAGTCACTTGCTGAGACAGCCCAATTCGAGGTCGGCTTAGACATCCTCTGTAGTGGATTCGTTTTGTAGATTCATAGGTTCATCTCAACAATTTCTGTTTTTTTTAACTCTGAATTTCTTGCAGATGGCTCAGAGTGCAAGTTCCTCAACCATGGAATACAAGAACGAGTATGGTGTACTGTGTAATTGTAATCGAACTGCTAAGATTGTGAAAGCTTGGACTAATGACAACCCTGGGAGGAGGTTTTATGCTTGTACAGGTCGTAAGAATGGTAACGGATATGAGTCTTGCAATTTTTTCCGTTGGTTTGATGTGGAGAAGCCTCATGGGTGGCAACATTTAGCGTTGTTAGAGGCGAGAGATGTTATGCGTGACCAGAAAGAGGAAATTAGGAAGTTAAAGGAAGCGAACAGAGCATTTAGAGTTGAAGATCCCACTCAATTAGAGGATGACTTGACGAATACCCGTGAATGTGAAGCGCTCAAGCGAGAGGTGTTGATACTTACCGAGATGAGTAGGATTTACGGAAATATTGTGATATCTTCAACGGTTGGTTTTACAGTTGTCTTGGGAGTCATAATGGCGATGTGGAAGTTCTAGAGTTGGTGTTATGATAATGTGTTTATGTCTTTGTTATGCTTGCTTAAAAAACTGCTTATGTCTTTGTTATGCTTTGAGATGTTAGGTTTCTTATGAAACTGCTTATGTCTTTGTTATGCCTTCTTATGAAATTGTTTTTATTATGGTGGGATCGAATTGTTGCATTGCTTGTTAAAAGGAAAACAAATGTATGCTTGCTTTAAGTGTATCTAATTCATAAATTAGAACCTAATGTGAATCAAACAGGACTGGATTTAAAACTTAAAGGTACAAGAAAATGTTGTAGGCATGATGATAAAAATTTAAAAGAGGACTGGATTTAAAACTTAAACAGCTTCTCGAGGCTGCGATCGAGAAGCCATGTTGTTAAAAGTATCAAATGTTGTATCTGTGAAAGGACTCATTAGTGTTGCAGATCCCCTAGGAATGTTGTCTGCTTTTGTTACATTCAATGGTTTTCCACGGTTAGGCTTCTTCACTAGTGGCTTTTTCTTTTTAGAGCTGACTGGTGGTTGAGGAGCACTAGATGCAGCAGGATATGAATCAATTGATTCTCCTGGTTGTAATGGTTGTGAGCATGAAACAGCTTCAGTAGTCTTCCTTTTTTTCCTTGGCTTTGTAGGTCTTTTAGGGACAACCTGAAAACAGACTCAGCACAGTTTTTTCTTTCTTAAAAACAGAATCAAATCAACCACAAAACAGTTTCAAACAACAAAAATTGAGCATTTTGAAACACTTACATCGTCTGGATTCTTACGAGGTCTACCTCTTCTGTTTTTGGGTCCCTCCACAACAACTTTCTCATTCTCACATCCACTCTTGATGTGTCCAGCTTCACCGCAGTTGCTGCAGTGTAATGTTCTCCCATGTCTGGTTACTTTGCCCAAGTTTTGGAGGTCCTCAAAAGGTTCTTTTCTTCTATCACGTTTTGGAGGTCTCCCTCGTGGCTTTCGAAACTCTGGAACTAGAATTTGAGGCTTATGTACTTGCTTCCACAGCTTCTCACCATTGATAGGTTTTATGTTTTCAGCATATGTGGCTTTCATTAGACTTGTAGAGTAATAATAACACACATAGTTTACAAGAGAAGCCTGGTAAACATCAAGAACACATATTGCATGCTTGCACGGAATACCTGTCATAAAAAACTCATTATAATACTAGTTACAAACTTTGGAGGTTTAAAGTGTAAGTCGCTGTCATCTTGAAGGTTTTCTATGCGATTTTCCCGATAACAAATGTAATCATGGAGATATATACATACATTTTTTTTTTCAGAGCAAATTGTGTTGATTAAATGCTTATTTTCGCAAATCGAAATAGATTAATGTAATCACTCTCTTCGCTCTCTCCACCTTGGAACCTTCCCGCCGATTTCTGCTCAATCTCGACGGGATTAAGAGAAGGGGAATCCACCGTGAGCCTCGCTCGCTCTATATGGATTGACATTTTTCATTATAAAATCAAAGCAAATAGTGAATTAATCTCTAATCCAATAGAAGAAAATGTAAAACTCGATCATGCTCGTGACCTATTAAGATTTGTCTGCTCTTTCGAGCTTCTTTTTCTTCTTAATATGATTAGAAGTATATGTTATCTGACGTTTATATGTTGGAAATATTATTGCACAAATTAAAACATTACGTAGCTCTCATACGAAATCTGAATCTTGCAACATCATCTCTTAGTAACAATAAATTTATAAACTCTGGTTGCAGGTTATGGCGCTAAACCAGAGTTAGGCTCATGATTTGAGGATATTTGTGTATATATATATATATATACATACCACTGCTTCATGATCTTGTTCGTGGTCTTAGTTCATACCTGGAAAGAGTTTGCAAACCCAGAGGAAGTCACAGCTTTAGTTTAAACGGTTGGATAGATCAAAGCTTATGTTACTGAGGAAAAAGATGGACCAAGAGACTAGTTTTGTGGTTTTGATTATGTAAACATTAGTGAATTCATTTAATTTAACCTCATTTTGACGAAATTATTATTTTATTTCAAATAAATAGTAATGAACTATAAATACTAAAAACTGATGTGGAGTAGGGATGTCAATCGGGCTGGCCCAGCCCGAAACCCGTAAAGCCCGCATATGAGGTTAAATTGTATTACCAAATAAAACATAAAATCAAAATATTTCAAATATAGGTAGTAGAGTTTATATTAGAATCTCTTTCATCGTCTTCTAAATCCTCATCACCATCAAGAACTACTAGATAAAAAAAAGTAAAATAATATTAAGCTTTGACATGTATAAATCATATAAAAATATCATTGAAAGTCTATAGATAATGATTTTAAAAATATGGAGTAAGTATGGAGGAATGATAATGGTACCTGGATCACGAAATGTAAACTCATACAACCAAGTGCGTGTACAAATCAGTGTTTCAACATTTCTTGGTAAAAGACGATTTCTATATTTATCCAAGACATGCGCACCAATACTAAATGTAGACTTCGAACCGGTAAAAATATGTCAAATTATTATTTTTAGAAATATAATTTTTTAAATAAAATCTCTAAATACTTAAAATATAAAGTTTCAGGCTTTTCGGGCTAGCCCGAACCCGATCAGATTAAACCCGAAAAACACACTAGCCCGAATGGGTTTATATTGCCCGCTGTTTTTCAGGACCGGACCGGACCGAGCCCTCAGGCTTTGGCCCTGATTGACACCACTAATGTGGTGTTACATGTAATTTGTTTTCCGATAAAGCCATAAAGGACTTGCTAACATCTAGACTAGACTCATATAAAACAAATTGCTTTTTTAAAAATAAAAAACAAGTTACAATTAAAAATTTAGTAATTTACGTTCGTATATAGTAACATCAAATCTTTGACTGTATATATTGTAGAGGCAATTAGCTCAAAAACAATAAAGAACATATATTGTATTTCCATGATTTTGCTCTAAAAATAGTAAAGAATCAGCAAATATACAAAATTGATGTATATATAAATGTCAATAGATTTTTGCCCAAAAAAAACTATTATCAGCAAATATGGAAGATTCATTTAAGGTAATATATTTTAAAAAAATCGGGTAGTAAAGTGAAACTTTTCTCAACATAGAATGAAGAATCATATAAATAGAGCTCTTGATCAAGAGCTATCTAACATCTTTTCTTCTCAATAGAAATAAAACTAAGAAAATTATAATGAATACAAATTAAAAAAACCTCAATCATTTTTTGTGTGGTAATAACATTGGCAATTACATTGTCCAACTGCAACGTTCTGGCCGCAGGTAGGATGATTCTTATAAAAGATTCCTTTTAAATTTTTAATTTTAATTGTTTTTTTTAATTATCTTTCAACATTTTGAAAGCAATAGTTGAACATTCCCTTGGCATAAAACCCGACCCAAGAGGATCCGAATCGACCTGACCAAAAACACGATTCGGTTCGGATTCGGTTTTTCAATATAATTCGAACGGTTCCTTTTCAGATTTGATTCGGTTTTTGGTTCGGGTTGGGTTTTATCCAAGAACTATCCGGGTCCCCGAATAATTCAAAACACATTAACCATGTTTGCAATTTCTGGTTTAATGATCAATTTGACCTAACCCTTTTTGCAATTCACAATTCCCAAAATTTACTTGGGTCCAATATGGGTCCAATTCTTGCCTACCCGAAAGACCCAAAAAACCCAAACCACGGATCCGAACCGCGAACCCGAATGCTCAAACATAGTGAATACCTTACTTGCTTTTTAATATAAAATCAGTAATGGTCATTTATATGTGTAAGAACTTTGATTTACCAAAAAAAAAACTATTATTTGGACATGGGATATATATTATAATCTTAACGTGGATTGTTTATATGCAGCGAAATATGGAGAATGCATTCCTAATTATTGTGAGATAGGAAAGTTCGGAAGTTATGAATGCTTCGGTAAATGTTTTGACATTGGTAAGGATAAGAAGAAGTGGTACACCGGAGGAGAATGTGTTCAAAAGTCTCCAAGATATGGAGATTGTTGTTGCTTCCTACCATAGAAATCAATCTTTTTTCTAGTAATTGGCGATTTGAGCGATGAATTATGTTTTTTCTTAGTATCATGTTTCAAAAATGACTTTCCTATCGTTGGTCCTCTATTATAATGAATAATTAATTCAATGAAAATAAAATCTATGTTATTGATATGCTCAAATTAATACCCTAAAAGTACTAAAGCAGTTGTCGTAGTATAGTTAGGGGTCGAACACAAGAACTCCAGAATTCACACAATAGATTATGTAGATTAGAATCAAGCTAAACCAGAAAGATGTAAATTAAAGCAGTGCGTAAAGTAAATAAGTTGTGAATCAATGGGAAAGAAGATAGGCTCAGGGTATTTCTCAGGAATTCAATGAATGTAGATAAACTAACTAACAGGATTCAGATTTAGCGCGGTTCTTGAACTCAAATCACTAAAGTATAGCTAACCAACTCTCGTTGCGAAAACTATCTAAGTCTAAATCCTAGAATTCCAAATCTCTTTGCGAATCCTAAAGTCTAAACCAGCTTTTATTTCAGGTTTGATTTGTTCACAAAACAACTAAACCAAATCTCTTTGCGAATAGTTATTTTGCTCACCTAGGTTCTGTCAGGTAATTAATCGCACTCTCGTGCCTAACCAATTATCCTAAGATCTAAGTTCTAGATTCGTCAACCTAGAATTAGCTATGGGAACAACCTAAGGCGAAGAACTTAATTCAGATGGTGAATCCTAATCAATCAATTCAACATAACATTCAGAGAAAACCCTTATGAGAACCCTGAACCT
>PKMM01021691.1:72081-105171 GCA_002933915.1 Eutrema heterophyllum
GGCGAAGAACTAATTCAGATGGTGAATCCTAATTATTCAATTAACCTAACATTCAGAGAAAACCCTTATGAGAACCCTGAACCTAACGAGAGAACTACTCAGACATGATAATTGAGACAATAAACATGGCTGAAATAATACTCAAATAAATAATAAAAAGGAGAGTAACAAGAGGGTTCGAAATCTTCTATCGGACGAACAGAGTCTCAGACTTGTCTCCCTCAGAAAGCTCTCTCACAAAACTCAGAATCAAATCAAGTGTAATCCAGCGTAGCCAACAAAAGTGGCTCAAAAACCTAATTAATAACCTAAAACACGTTTTGGGGCTTATTGCAATTATTAAAGTCTTCTGGGCAATTTTGCAATTCTTCAACTCTTCATAAAAGTCGCGACTTCTGTCTTGCTGCAATGAGTATCGACCGATACTAGAATAGTATCGATCGATACTAAGGCTTCATATCGGGTACTCAGCTACACGAACTTCTGTTTTGCTCCAAAATGCTCCATAAAGCTCTAATATCTCCAATTATGCTCCAAACGTGCTAAAACCTGTAAAAAACTCTAAAAGACTCCAAAATAATAGAAAAACTCTATAAAACGGACTTATATCATGGCTTAAAAGAGGTAAAAACCATGATATATCAACCTCCATTGACGCAAATGGTCTGACCCGTTATATAAGAAGCTGCATGCATACAAAGAAATGCCACCAACGATGCTACGTCCTCCGGTTTCCCTAAACGCCCCAAGGGCTCTCATGATATCACCTCCTTCTTGAACTCATCATCAAACGCCTAGAGATAATCATCACATGCTTAGAAAGTTAAAAGATCATCAAAATAAAGAGAGATCTTCAAGGAATAGTAGGTTCTCACAGCTTCAGCTAGAGGAGTTTCAATGAGTGTGGGAGCCACAGCATTAGCCCTTATGCCGTCACTGCCAACTCGCATGCCAAATTCTTTGCTAGCTGATTCATCGCCCCTATGTATACACACACGAACATGTGATTAGAAACCATTTATTATATATATACATCTTTATTATATAAAACTGGATCTCTCAATATGAGCATGACACGTGGTCTAATTTTTAATCACGAGATCGTGACATTTGTCACGGTTAATTTAGATCTTGACATGTGTCAATTTAATTAAAAATAAGTAAAAATGAATTAAAGTAAATATTAAAAAAGGTTAAACTAAAAAAAAGACAATCTTAACAAAGTATATTATTAATTTTAGAATCTAAATCTTTTATTTTTTATTCGTGCAGGACTTAATCTAGCTATCCATATATTTATATTAAGCGTTTTATATGTCTATTCATAATTATAAATTATTTTTTCAATAACAAAACAATTAAAACTAGAGAAATATCTTAAAATAGCACAATTATTATTTTTTTGTTCCAAATCTAGCACATCAAATTTAAAATTCCGAAAATAGCACAAATAATTATGTGAAAATATATGTTTATCCAAAATAAACTAAAAATAAAATTAAAACATTATGTCTGAGTTCACTATTTTATATTTAGGGTTTAGTTTTTCCCAATTAGAAAAGGATTTTGGATCATTTTAATAATAAATTTGTGCTATTATTGTCATTTTTAACTAGTGGTGCTAAGTTTGAAACAAAAGTTTTAAAATGTGTTATTTTGAACAATTGCCCTTAAAATTATGCAAATTAATGATAAAAATATAAATCACTTAACTCTTAATTATACAAATTTAAGTGATTGGTATACAAGAACATACTGTTTATGTTGTTTACTACTATGCTATACTATATGACAGAGAGGTGGTTTTGGTTTCTTCTTGAGTGAAATATCAGTATGTACCTTTTGTGGCAGAGTAGATGGAGCTGACGCCAGCCGACACGATCCCAGCAATAGAGGATATAAACACGATGTTCCCACGTCCTGAAGCCTTGAGCAGAGGATGTGCAAGCTGGCTAAAATGGTACGCAGATTCCAAATTGGTCGAAATATGGAACGAGAAATCCTCTGCCGTATGTTCGGTTGTTGGCTTTGACCGGAGTGCGCCAACATTGTTTATCTAATATCAAGAATATACAACCCGAGACATGAATCAGCCAAAAAAGTGTTTTCTTGAACAACACCAGACAAATCAAATGATATGGTATGGAGATTAATTACGAGGATACTGAGCTTGGCATCAAACAACGAGGACACGGTTTGCATAAGCTTCTCTCTCTCGGTCCAGGACGATGCGTCACAGACTGAACCAGTGACTCGAAACCCTTTCTTTTTCCATTCACTTAAACATTCGTCTCGAGCACACGTATGTATTATCGCTCCAAATCCTGTAAGTTCCTCCACTATAGCATGCCTAGAAAGTTTCAAGAATTAACTACATAGTCTAGTCACTAGTGATTTCAAGATATATGAAGAGAGAAGAGTGATTACGAACCCGATGCCTTTGGTTCCACCAGTGACAAGTGCGGTCTTGCCTTGAAGGCTCCATCTGTGGCTTTGCTTTTCTCCAGCCATTTCCCTCAGATTGAAGTGAATGATTTTTTTTTTTTTTTTTTTTTTAGTGGATGATGTTATGAAAATAGTTGTGGTTTTTTATTAAATATAAGTAAAAATATGAAATATCTCAGAGTCTGAGGATTCAACTCGTCCCGTGAGTCATTATAATATGTCTCAAATCAATCAAAGCCTTAATACGAAGGTAACTTGGACCCGCTTGATCTTATCCGTGACTTTAAGAAGGTAAACTAATCAATGTAATGTCTAAGGAAATAACATGAGTAAATGAACTTTAAGAAGGTAAATTAATCTTCTTATTTTTTCGTTTACTTCACAAAAGATATAGAAAAAGGAATTAAATAGAATTGAATACAAACAAATTGACCAAAATAAGTAAATAATTAAACGACCTTTGAAATATCTTAAAGAGTCACGTTTATCTTTACATTATATCACTATATATATATATATATCTCTATATATGAACCTATTTTTTCTTTACCTTTTATTTCCCCAAAAATAATAATATTAAAGGATATTAAATAAAACTGTGACCAAAATAAAGAGTTTTGAAGTAAATAAGAAAACGTTTGAGCTCTCTTGTTTTCCTTTATATATGAAAAGACTCATCCACTACCTTTCATAATTCGAGCATTTCTACTTGCTTTGCTGGCTTTTAATCTTTTTTTGGGCTCATCATCTCTGGTTTTCTGGGTGTTTATGTGCTCTTAGATTTTAAAAGATATGGAAAAGATCAATTCTGATGATCTTCTGTTGAAGATATTATCGTTTCTTCCTACAAAAGTCGCTGTAAGCACTAGCGTTTTGTCGAAGCGATGGGAGTTTCTTTGGATGCGGTTGCCTAAACTTGAGTACGATGATAGTATTATCCCTAGGGATGGACTTGATGTACTGTTGGACTGCCAGAGGACGCGACGTTTTATCGACAGGAATATGTCATTACATAGAGCTCCAGTCATAGAGAGATTACGTCTCAATTTTTATACTGCACCATTTCAACCCGAAGATATCAAATTTTGGGTTGCAAATGCAGTTTTCCGCTGTGTGCGCAAGCTAAAGATTAATTATTATTTTTATTACGAGGACAAGCCTAATGCATTTCCGCCGAGTAGCGTGTATGTTTGCAAATCTCTTGTGGCATTGAAACTGGAAGGTAGGATTCTCGTGGATGTTCCTCGTATTGCTTGTCTTCCCTCATTGAAAACTTTGTACCTTCGACGTGTGACTCTTCAACCATGTTTTGAACGGCTTTTATCTAATTGCCTTGTTCTTGAGTATCTAGTTGTGGAAGAATGTGATGATCTGCAAGCATTAAGGGTAATATCTTCCTCCTTGCGGAGACTAACCCTAAATATAAGTACTAAATGTTATTCTGATGGGTTTGTGATTAAAACCCCTTCTTTGGAGTATTTCAAAGTTAAGGATTATTTTGATAGAGATGGTGATGGTTATATATATATTGATCCTGATATATATATATTTATATATATATATATACCCTCCTATTTTATCGAAATTGAAAACATGCCTAAACTGGAGGAGGCATATATCGATTCTAAATTCCCCAATATCCACAATTTTATCAAGAAGTTTATCACACCAATCACATCTGTCAAGCGGCTTTCATTATGCTTATCATTCTTTGGCAGCGAGGTAATATGTTTCCCTTCTATCAGTCTCAGTTTAGACCACTAAACCGGGTTTTCTTGAGGTTGAATAACTTGTTATTACATTTTCATTGCTTGCAGGATATATATGGTGAGGGTATTGTTTTCAACCAGCTTGAACATTTGAAGCTATGTTCATGTCCAGAAAACTGGTCAAACTTACTTATCCGGTTGCTTAAAGATTCTCCTAATTTACTAGGACTTGAGATCGACCATAGATATGTAGGTTTTCTTTTATAGTGACTGTTATTTTGGTCTAATAATGCATATTAAGTGTATGGTTTAATCCAATATCTTCTGTTTGATGTCAGGAACATTGTCATTATGGTTTTAGTGAGGATCCATGGGTGTGCTTGGAGAATTATGTTCCTTAATGTTTGTTGTGGAGTCTTCAAACTTTCAAGTGGACAAGGTTCGATGGATCGCAGAACAAGATTGAACTAGTGAAATATATCTTGAGGAATGCTTGTTGCTTAAAGACTGCAACAATCTTGTGACCCTCATCGCGTGATCCAAAGAAAAAACTTGAGGTGATCGAGGAGTTGTCACTTTCTTCCAGAGGTTCAACATCTTGCCAAGTCGAGTTTTTTGGGAATTATCATTAGTTTTTTTTTCAAATGCGCAATTTATAATAAGATTTGGAATTTCATTTATATCCGTCTGTTGTCGAATAAAGACATGTTCTTCAAATTTATAATAAGATATGATCTATGGTTCTATTTTATACAGTGCTTACAATATAATTATATGGATACAACGGAGATGCCTTATAATAAATACATGACATTTGAATCAGATTTACTCAAAACAGACCAGACCGGGCGAGTCCTGAGTTTGCGAAGTGAAAAAAAGGATCAGTTTGCTGACCAACATTTCTACATCAAGGCCGGTCTGGCTCGCGGGTTTTCGGCTCGCGATATCAACGTTACCGGAAGTGAACTTTATACTATAGAGTATTGTTATTTGTGCACTTGTTGATTAGTCTCTAAGATTGAAACATGAAGAGGCCTTTTCAGATCGTGTTATTAATACAAATACGAAAGGGGTTTAATAAAGGTCAAAGAAACAGAGCAAATCCTGATTTGCTCCAACCACAAACCCAAAAACCCAAAGAGCTTAAAAGAAAGGCCCCAAACCACAAACCTCGGCAGTATCAACCGGTACAATTGCTTAATAAACTTTAGAAAATCACAAACTTGAAACCCAATGGAAGCAAATTCAAGTTGATTTTGTTTTTGGATCTTTCTTCAAGGGTTCCAAAGGAGTGTAGTCTCTGCAATCATGGAAGTTACAATGTAAGGGTCCATGTTTGAAGCTGGCCTCCTATCCTCAAAGTATCCTTTCCCTTCTTTCTCGGTATCGCGTCCTACTCGGATCGATGCTCCGCGGTTCGCAACACCCTTTTAACAAGATTCAAAAAAAGGATCAGTATACAAAAATGTGATCAACTCTTTGAAATTTAGAGCAAATGTTCATATAACTTTACCCATAGGAAAGTGTTGATGTCAGCAGTTTCATGGTGTCCGGTTAGACGACGCTCGTTGCCTTCACCGTAAGCTGAAATGTGCTCCTTGTGTCTCAGCCCGAGCTTATCGATTGCCTTCTTGATTACCTCGTATCCTCCTTCCTCTCTCATCGATTTAGTACTAAAAAAAACCATTCACCATTTTTCAGATTTTTTCCAGAGATCAACTACTTAACAAGCTCAAGTTCATGATCCTTTTACCTGTAATTGGTGTGAGCACCTGCTCCGTTCCAATCACCCGGAATTGGTTTCGGGTCAAAAGATACAACCACACCAGCAATCTCTGTGATCCTCTGTTTTTGAAACCCACCAAAACTTGTAAATAATTTTAATTACATCAAGAGATCAACAAACATTGAGAGTGGATGGTTTAACTATACCTCCAAAATGTAACGAGCGATCCACACTTCATCAGAGGCTGAGATACCAACTGATGGGCCGACTTGGAACTCCCACTGTCTCAACAAAATGATTTGTTCATTACTACTTTATGAAAAAAGATTGAAACTTTTGGGTCATAAGTGATCTTAAAGATTGGAACTTTATTGGTTTTTGAAGATTACCTGACCCGGCATGACTTCTCCATTGATGCCACTGATGTTGATTCCGGCATACAAGCAAGCCTTGTAGTGAGAATCAACAATGTCTCTCCCAAAAGATTTGTCAGCTCCAACACTGCAGTAGTATGGTCCCTGCAATAGATGATTTTATAGAAACATCAGATCCCCGAGAACAGAGAATCGAAGAAGAGTGCGAAAAGCCCGTGAAAACGGAATGTACCTGAGGGCCGGGGAAGCCACCAATGGGCCATCCAACAGGCCACTTCACATCCTTCTGCAACAAAGTGTATTCTTGTTCGATCCCGTACCTGATTTACAGAGAAACACATCAGCAATCTAAGACCGCAAGAAACCGAAAAAGATTAACAAAAAATAAACAGGGGAATTTGGATTAACCAGGGCACTTCAGCTACAACATCAGGGTTGCTGAAGATCTCAGCTGCAGCATGTCTCTTGTTCGTAGGGATCGGATCACCCGCAGGAGTGTAAGCATCACACATGACCTGATCAAACCGATAAAAACGGTTATTTATGGCACTTCTAAAACAGAACATGTCCCAAGAAAATCAAAAGTTGTAAACTCACAAAAATGTTGTTGCCTCTACGGAACGGATCTTTGAAAATCGCTTGAGGGCTAAAGAACACAAACAAACAAAAAAAGATTAAGAATAAGAAAACAGAAACAAAGGAGATGGGTTTTTAAAGAAAGTGATAAGATTGGTGAAAATCTTTAAAGAGGCCTTACTATAAGATCACTTCACTGTCTACACCAGGAGCTTGGCCAGTGCTTGAGCCATCATAATTCCATTTCGGGAGTGTCGATGGATCGGTCACTGGTCCAGGGAGAGTCTGCAGGTTAAAAAAAGAACAGAGACTCAGACTTGTAATCCAATCTAATCAAATTGAAAATTCATATGAACTAGAGAATATGAGTCAGTATCAGCTTTTGATTCTTGATATAAGAAAATCCGTGAAAGATTTGATTTTTCATAAATTTAAAGTGAAGATTTAGAACCCTGGCTTTGCTTCTCATGTCCATTCCAGAACCACCAATCCTGTTTTGAAAAATCAAAGAAACCCCAAATTAGAAAACGACAAAACACAACTCTTTTTGAGATTGAAGATGTAATTAGAAAGCTTCAAATTGTATTTTATCCATGCCTTTGTTCTCGGGGAAATAGATAAAATAACAAAAAAAAATGCAGAGAAAACCCAAATAATAAAACAAGCTCTACAATGAACAAAAACAGAGGATTAAGAATGTATACAAAGAGGCAAAAGCAGAGGAAGAAGACGAACCATATGTATTCAGCGATGATTTTCTCAGTGCAGCCTGAGAGGTCAAGGTTAATGAGATCTGTAAGAAGACTCATGGTTACAAGAAGGATGTTGTAATGAGAAATAATCAAATCTTGAATTTGTGGTTTTTTGGTTTATGAGATGATGTTTTGGAGTTCGTGGTTGTGAGGTAGTACTTATAGAGCAATGTGGTGGGTACACAGACAGAGAGAGAGAGAGACTCTCTGTTTTGCAAATATTAATTTTAAATTAAAATATATAAAAAATAATAACGCGATTCTTTTTGTTTTTACCAATGGAATCCCGGCATATTAAGTTGAAATTATTTAGTTTATTTGGTGATTTTTGTATTCGTGTAGTCATTAAATTGATTGTGTCACTTTTTGTTTTTTACAAAAAATAATAAAAAGTTGATTGTTGACTTACTCTCGGGTTATATATAATTGTATATATATTCAAGTAGGTGGATAATTTATGTATGCGTTGATTTTTTTCGTTCATACTTCGTAAGGGTAGGTATTTTAATAATTAATTAGCATTTGCAAAGCTACCGTTCCGATTTAATTACTTAGCATATAGAGTTGAAACTCCAAAGGAGTTTTTTTTTTTTTTTTTAACCAAGAAATCCTAAACCAAAAATCCAGATTTCTCGAGATCTATAGAAATTCAGGTTTTTGTAATTGAAAGCGTTTACGGATGATCAAAGATGATTGAAATCACAGTGGAAGACTTTGAACTCTGCCAAAGAAAAACATTCAAAGTGAACCTCTTAACCACTAGATCACCATCACTTGATTAACACTAACGTATATAGTTTTATGTATGCTTTGGATTCGAACTTTTTGTGCAACATATTCAGGTTGGATCACCCATTTCAAATAGTTTAGCATATAGCTAAGTAATTATTATGATGTAGAAACGTTAATCTTCCCAAATGCTCGAGAAATATTCATATACTATATTAAAAAATAACGAAAGTTTCTATGATGCTATTTTTGAGAAAATAACGGACTTATTTCAGTTATTTGATAGATTACCAAATGTTAAGCTACAATTGGCCCAAAAAACACAATGGTAAAACCATGACTAAATTGTGGTTTTAATTTTGCGCATGATTTAAAAAAAAAATGATATCATGTGAATTAACAGGTTAATTGTCAAATACACATATAAATCCATGTTCTTTCAAAAAAAAAAAAAATTATGATACATAAACCAACATATTTACAATTTTAGTATCTATCGATTTTGCAAATAATGACCAAAATCATTTAGAGGAGCTATTACTAAAAAAGAAATGGATAGACAAGAATATAGGACGTCGTTTTGATGCTTCAATTACAACAAAACAACCATTTTTATTTATCCATGGGTTCTAATACGAAAGAATAATTAAAAGCAAAAACATGGGCATGGCTGTCCCAATCGAGGAGGAGGTGACAAACCGGTTAAACCGGTAGCCAGTTAAAGACACTGCGAGCCACACCCAATTCTGATCTACACAAATCAGAAGAGAGACAAAAAAAAGAAAACGATTTTGAGATTCCATTTTGAAAAGCGCTCGCTGTTCTTTGTTGAAGATGTATATCTATAATTTATTTATCCTTTTTTTATAAACCGTAGAAATTTCGGATTTTTATTCCGTAATCTTCTCTAATATTCGGAATCAGTTTTTTATTTTTATTTTATTTAAAAAATAACCTTCCGTTCTAATGGAAATTGAACTCGAAACGCAAGGAAACCAACCATCTTATGTTACCACTAGACGTTAATTTTTGATAATTTATTTGTTATTTAACATAAAAGTTTGACACATCATTATATTCGTATTGAAAACGATAAATGCAAAACAAAACAAAAAACAATAATTAACCGGATTGATTTTGTTGATTTTTGTGAAGAAGAACGAAGAAGAACAAAGAGAAAGAGATGAAGAACACAATTCTTTTCTCTACAAATATTTTTTCTTTCTATTTTTTCTTATTAACAAAGTCACAATTACACAAATATAAATACACAAACTAAACTTAACTATGGTTAATGTTTAACTCAAGTTGAGTAAACATACTCCACAAATTAAGCACAATTTGCACAAAGTCAACAAAACACACAAGAAAATACACAAGTTGCAAATGGTGGGCGGAATGAACAGTGCACGTCTTGCTACAGTGATTTTGGTCTTGGATCGGTCGATCCAGAAACTTAGGATCGACCAGATTCATGTGTTGGTCGATCCAGAATTGTGCGATAAGTGGGATCGATCAATCCACCTTATAGGATCGATCGATCCAGTTATGTCGGACTCGGAATAGTGTTTCGGTCAACTTGTACCGACTTCACGAGAACTGACATAACTTTTGATCGCACCGTTGGATTGGCCTGAAACCACTTCTCAATGCAAGATAAGCCATTGCTCTATCTTGCCTCCAAACTTGAGCTTGATCCAACGGTGGGAAGTCACTCATCTACTTCCATCTTCTGACGACTCTGCTGAAACTCCACTTCCCGTTGAACTACCACTTCGGTCTGCCTCTTTGGTCTCACCACTTCAACCGTCTGCTTGGGTCTGCCATCTTTGCCATGAAGGCTGCCTCTCATGGTCTGCCATCTTGTGCAGCCATCTCGGGCCAGCCTTCTTCCGGTCAGCCACTTGGGTTCACCTCGCTTAGGTACACCATCTAGGTGATCCTTCGGGTCTTCCTTGCGGTAATCTATTGGTTTCTCCATTTGGGTCAGCCACCTCGGTTAGTCCTACGGTCTGAATTCCAACACCCCCTCTCAAGATCGGCTTGACTATTTGGGAAAGCCCATCTTGAGAATGAAGACTGTATACACTTCATCTCCTCCGCGTCTCCAACTTGCTTCTCTCGGCCAAGTCCCTCGGGCTACTTGTTCCTAGACCAAGTACTATCGGGATACTACTCCTACTCTTGATTGTCACTGCCACCTTCTGGTCATACTTGAGGGTAACTACTCTCTCCATTTGACTTCACTACGGTCTGCCTCTCGGACTTACCACTTCAACCGTCTCCTTGGGTCTGCCATCTCGGGTCAGCCACTACGGTAATATATTGGTTTTGTCACCTCGGGTCAGCCTCGTTGATCGTCTCTCGGTCTGAGTTTTAACACTCCCTCTCAAGATCGAGTTTATGGAATAAACTCTAGATCTTGCAAACACGAAGACCGTTCGCTCTTCACTTCCTCTTGCGGTCAGCTTCCTCCAGTCTCGTTGAGAAGCCACTCGACCGGTGTCGCCACACACTCAGTCAATCCCAACTAAGCCTTTGATCCGCCGCTTTGGGAAACACTTTGCATCACCTCCTTGTGGTAAAATTGGATTACTCCTCCCGTAGACGCCACAACGGGTCGCCACAATTTGAGATCGCCTCCAACCAAATTAAGGAGCTCCACGGCTCCATTTCAACACTCCCTCTCAAGATCGGCTTGAGTATCGAAGAGAACCAATCTTGCAAAAGAAGACCGTGGAGCTTGTTTGCTCATCAACCGCCACCTCTTGATCCATGTTTCCGGCTTGCCATACCGGCCAAGCTTTCGTGTCTCCGGTCAGACCGGGTCGGCTACTACTTGGAACGCCATCTTTATCTGGTCCAAATACTTTGATCGGCCAGCCTCCAAGACGCCCAATACAAGGGTCGACCACACAGTTATGTGGGATCACCTCCTCTCAAGATCGCAAAGATTTGGGTACGCCAATCTTGGGAGAAGATGAAGACCGTGAGGTTGAGTAGTGACCCACGCTTCTTCCTCTTCACAACACCACTTTGGAACACGAGCTTCAAACCACCATCATCGAGCATCAAGAACGCCTTCTTCAAAGACCATAATCGAGAGAGCCACCTTTATCGGGACACTACACGGTCTTACTTTCAACACTCCCTCTCAAGATCGGCTCGAGTAACAAAGTATCAGAAAGAGCCAATCTTGACAAGGAAGATCGTGTAGTCGTTTGTGCAAGAACCGCCATCTTCTGGTCATCTACTATCTGGTCAATCACATGGAGGAAACACATCTCCACCACTCCTTGGTATAAACCATCCACCAAGCACAAGTCCACACTTAGGTTCACCACATAGGGTCATCCCGCGGGACATATCTTAGAACCGCCATCTTCAAGTTTGTCTCTCCGGAATTCCATTTTCGGGACAGCCCTCCGGTTTGATCACACCAGCTTTTGGACAGCCTAGAGTCGTCACACGGTTCTTCATAAACACTCCCTCTCAAGCTTGGCTCGAGTAACAAAGTATCAGAAGAGCCAATCTTGCAAAGAAAGAGATATTACCATGTGCGCCTTAACAACTCCCTCATGGAGTAAAACGTGGGTCTTCATCACCCACCAACAAGATCCCACACGGTTAAGAATAATCATCCCCTCTCAAGATTAGCTCAAGTAACAAATTATCAGAATAAGAGACAATCTTGCAAAGGAATGAGAAACAACCGTGTGTCACTTAACCACTCCCTCATGGAGTACTCAAAAACATGGGTAAACACCACCCACCAACAAGGACCGCTTGCACTTCTTCCCGTAACAACACCACCTTTGGATTGCGAGCTACTCTCCATCATCATGAGCATAAAAAAAACGTCTTCTTTCATTGACCATCAAGAAGAGAGTCACCAACTGGTCACGATTCGCCATCTCCGTGAATCACCATCTCCGTGAAGAGCTTACAATTGACGGCGATGTTCAAACAAACGCCGAGACCAGCTCACGTCTCTTCACGAAGCGAGCCACATATGGATGGAAAGATCTTTGAGTCTTCTTTCTAACAAGCCAAAGATCATATGGCCTTCGGATGTGAAAGATACAGCCGATTTACCAAACTCGGTTTGCCATATCCGTGAATCACCATCAGGCTCTCTTCTTGCCGTGACATCTCAAGAACCAAAAACGACTTATGCATACACCAAACTAGTGTATAGACAAACCGCAACACTCAAGGAAACGCAAAACCCCATCATGGGAATAAAAAACGTGGGAAGCTCTTGTTGCTAACCCCACTTCAACTACAAAGAAAAACCATAAGCTCCCTTAGGCACTTGGCCTAAGAGAGCCCAACGATTTATGCGGAAGCTTTGGTCTCAAGCAAAGATTTGCTCTGATACCATGTTGATTTTTGTGAAGAAGAATGAAGAAGAACAAAGAGAAAGAGATGAAGAACACAATTCTTTTCTCTACAAATATTTTCTCCTTCTATTTTTTCTTATTAACAAAGTCACAATTACACAAATATAAATACACAAACTAAACTTAACTATGGTTAATGTTTAACTCAAGTTGAGTAAACATACTCCACAAATTAAGCACAATTTGCACAAGGTCAACAAAGCACACAAGAAAATACACAAGTTGCAAATGGTGGGCGGAATGAACAGTGCACGTCTTGCTACAGTGATTTTGGTCTTGGATCGGTCGATCCAGAAACTTAGGATCGACCAGATTCATGTGTTGGTCGATCCAGAATTGTACGATAAGTGGGATCGATCGATCCAGTTCTGTCGGACTCGGAATAGTGCTTCGGTCAACTTGTACCGACTTCACGATAACTGGCATAACGTTTGATCGCACCGTTGTATTGGCCTGAAACCACTTCTCAATGCAAGATAAGCCATTGCTCTATCTTGCCTCCAAATTTGAGCTTGATCCAACAGTGGGAAGTCACTCATCTACTTCCATCTTCTGACGACTCTGCTGAAACTCCACTTCCCGTTGAACTACCACTTCGGTCTGCCTCTTTGGTCTCACCACTTCAACCGTCTGCTTGGGTCTGCCATCTTTGCCATGAAGGCTGCCTCTCATGGTCTGCCATCTTGTGCAGCCATCTCGGGTCAGCCTTCTTCCGGTCAGCCACTTGGGTTCACCTCGCTTAGGTACACCATCTAGGTGATCCTTCGGGTCTTCCTTGCGGTAATCTATTGGTTTCTCCATTTGAGTCAGCCACCTCGGTTAGTCCTACGGTCTGAATTCCAACACCCCCTCTCAAGATCGGCTTGACTATTTGGGAAAGCCCATCTTGAGAATGAAGACTGTATACACTTCATCTCCTCCGCGTCTCCAACTTGCTTCTCTCGGCCANCATCTTTGCCATGAAGGCTGCCTCTCATGGTCTGCCATCTTGTGCAGCCATCTCGGGTCAGCCTTCTTCCGGTCAGCCACTTGGGTTCACCTCGCTTAGGTACACCATCTAGGTGATCCTTCGGGTCTTCCTTACGGTAATCTATTGGTTTCTCCATTTGGGTCAGCCACCTCGGTTAGTCTTACGGTCTGAATTCCAACAGATTTGTACCACCACAACAACTACAATGATCATCTTAACTCCCACCATAGCGAGAGATATTTACATTCAGTGTCACTTAATTAAAATATAATTTGTGATCTAACACTTTTTAAATTTAGAAAAATTAATTAACATTTTTTCTTTAGAAAATACGATTTTGTCCATACTTGTTATTGGTATGTGTACTGTACACCGTTGATTCGCACAGTACTGTACATGAGTACGACTAGAAAATCAACGCGTAGTACATTAAGTATTATTTATTTTTCCAATTTTTGTAAAGTGCTAGTACATAAACAATATTTTCGTTAAGTGATCGTACACGCAAGAATCCCCGATAGCCATTGCTCTTTCCAGCCACCGCCACATAAAAAGAGAGGGGAAACAAAAATAAAAATAACTTTTTTTTGACCAAAAAATAAAAATAAAACTTACTTACGCATGTTTATTGTTTGCTTGCTTTTAGAAAGAATAATAAGTATACATAAGGTGTTCTAAACTTTTTATTTTCTTTTTGGTTTTTATATTCTAAACTTTTTCCAATGACACTTTGTAGTTTGTAATACCAGTAATTATTAATTTATTCAAAATGCATGTGACTTAATTCTATTATTTTCTTTTTCGGGGAAAAGTTGGAAAAACAAAGTAGATGCTTTGGTTATTGACCGTACGTCTAATTTTTCAACTTACCAATAAGACCTTCACCTTACCAACCAAATAGCCAATTATTTTTTTCCTTTGATTTTCGGTTAAAAGTTGAAATGTAGGCAATCTTTTGCGGACTAAAGTATGTTGGTGAAGGTCTTCTTTCAATGTAGATTGAACAGAACCTTTTGTGGATTTTTGCACTTTATGTTATTTTTCACCTGCAATCGGAGCTGACCATGAGTTCTACAAGAGAAATTTGGGGTTGCAGCCTAAATATTACTTCCTATGTTTCTAATAGAATGATATTCTAGAGCTTTCACACAAATTAAAAAAATAATTAATATTTTAGTTATAAATGTATTATTATTTTTTCACTAAACATGTTTCCATAACTACGAGTCATTAATAATTGGAGGTTTTGCATGTAAAGTCACTTAATTGAAGTTTCATTAGTATGTTGATACTTTTTAAAACCTTAGTAAAATAACACATTTATTTCAATGTTCAACCCAATTTTACCCTTATACATTACGGCGTGTACGCTAATGTACGGTACACGATGTAGCAATAAGAGAAGTAAAATTGTTTTTTCACACAAAAATGATAATTATTTTTAACACTTTAAAAAAATGCTAACTTACTAATGAAAATTGAAATAAGTGACATCATGTGCAATTATGTCTTAATAATTCAATAAATTTAAATATTACTCCATCCATTTTACAAAAAAATATCTTTTTAAGACTTTGTTTTTGTTTTATAAGGTGTGTCATTTAAAAAAAATATCAAGTTTTAACCTTATTATTTTAGTGTATTAATTAGAAAGAGAAATTTATTTAACGTATTAATAAGGAGTAAAGTAACTTTTGTTAGTTTTTTTAATATGTGCGAAATATTATAGAATAACAGTTTTTGTAAAACAGAGGGAGTATCAATTAATATTTCTTAAAATTTACAATTTATTGATATCAATTACTAAAATGTGCATAAAAATAACTAAAAAATTAATCTTTATGGAACAAAAAAAAAACTTGAAAAATAAATCTTGTAAAACAAAGGAAGTACAGTATTATATATCTTAGTGATCGTTATTTTCACACAAAACAAATTAAAACTTCATTAAGCTAGTGGCAAAATCCCTCACATGTGCTGTTTAGATAGGGAAATCGACCCTTCCATAATCATTTCCTTTTGTTTGTTTGTTTTAAGTTCACTACTTACTAGAGCCTTTTTGTTTTTCTCAAAGCCTTTACAGTTTCAAAGCAAACTCTACCTAAAGTACATTTTAAATTAGTTGCAGTGTAGATAGAAGATACAGAACAAGTTTTAGTACTACATATCGTCATCATGCATTGATAAGTTTAGTGCGTATGTTTCTCTTGCCAAAATTGTATAGGTGGGTGCATGGAGCACTTGTTTTATGTAGGAATAACTTTTTTTGGTTTCCTTTTTGGGTAGAGAACAAAACTATATAATTTGTTACAAACAAAAAAAACAAACAAAACTATATAATAGATATTTTAGTTAAAAACGACGATTTGAGAGTGCATATGAGTTATGATGAAAGAATTTAACTATAAATAGACAACGATCTTGTTTGCAGCATACGACTAATTAAAGATTAAAGAACCTATAAGAATTAATACCTATAATTTTGCAAAAATTTCATACATCGAAGATTTGAACTCTAATTATTGAATACATAAGTTTTCTAAACTCTTGATCAACCAATATAATTTCTATAATTTTTGTACAATTCTTACTACACTTTAAGTAAACAAATTTAATCGGTTAACCTAGTTAAAAGATTGATTATCCGCAAGCCTGAAATTATCTAACTACTCCCATTTGATCAGTTGAAATGGTGTCATGCTTTAGATTCATTTGAAAAATTCAGTGAATGGCCTATTCGACGTCTACACTCACCATGAGAATTAGTTGATGTAAATTTCTTGTGAAAATGATACTCAAAAGAACGAAGAGAAAAGAAAGACAGAAAAAAATCGAAATGCGTTGATGTAAATTTCTTGTGAAAATGATATTATTTTTTTGGAAAAAGACGCGAAAAAAATAAAAAGAAAGAAAAATGAGTTAAAGAACAAAATTTGATAAGAAAAAGAATCGTTGAAGCTCGAAAGCTTACGCGGACCAATGAAAAAAAAAGATTTAACTTAGTTGTACAACCCAAACCTCAGTTTATTATTGCATCATGCCACTTGCAATGTAGATGTCGACACTTTATCCAGTGTAGATGTCGACGCAAAATGTGTTCATTTTCAACTGTAAATATGTATATAATTTTATAAATGCAATTACTAAGGCTCAATTAATTATACAAAGCAATGATAAATTTATAGCGGTAATTGGAAATAGTGGTAAGAAATGTAGAAGAAAAAAAAAGTACAATAAAAATTTCAATACGATAATAGATTAGTAAAACTAAAACACATATCATTTTTATAGAAAAATAGATTATTTGGTCTCTTAAATTGTAATAAAAAATTTTAAAATATTAAAAATAAATTATGCTCCTATTAAATATACTTTTACCATTTTAAAATTATAGCTAAAAAACTAGCGGTAAACTTTTTATAACAACTATTTTCTGATTTGTATTGTTCGTTTTTTTTGTTTTGTACTACTAATTCTTTACTGTCTCATCTGTATTGATTTGTCTTATTTTTTGGTGACATAACTGACCCCATAATCTCTATCACAAAGGTTCAAGTCACCAATCAAAATTAATTTCCGACGGTTTATAATTTTTAATATCTAGAATTTACTGAATAATCTTTCGAAAAACTGTTGGTAAAGTTCATTTCCAACGAATTATCGACGATTTTCTCCGTCGGAAATAAGTATGTAATCACTCATGCAATAATTAAGGATTGACATATAATCTGTATTCCGATTCGATTCAACCTAACTCATCTTCGTTTTAATCCGTTATAAAAATTAAAATATTCAGAATTTTAGGTTTCAAATCATACATAATATATATATCCACATGTAAAAATACAGTACGAATACTGAATATTTCCAGTCATCTCCGTTTTTGTGCAGTGACGTACTTAAGGCCCTAAGTTGACTAATTGCATTGTTTAATTAATTAATACATAATTTTCGGTACAAATATACAATTGCTCCAATAATTCAATTAGAGAATCTGAATCTCAACTAACTTAAAATATAGCTAATGTCAAATCTACATGTTTAGGGGTTTCTGGACGTCACATTTTGTGTCCTCTCGCGATCGAACACCCATCTATGACCTATGCCTGCAAATTTGAAATTCATAAATAGAATCTACAACTATTACCTCTTCTTTTTAAAAAAAAAAAATGTGTGCGAAACTCAAAACCGACAATGTACAGTCGACTAAGTTGTAATGGTTTTGTGTATATTTTAAAAATTATAATACTATATTTTCTTTGGCAAAAAAATAAAAATTAGAATATTATAATTAAAATTCCATGATTGGTCTCCTCATACATACGCAAGAAGGAGATTAAGGGACAAACGTTAGTCAACTTTGCCTTTTGGAGGAGACTTAAGCTATTGTCACTCTGTTTAGGTTAAGGCTTAAACTTGGCCTTAAGTATACTTGTAAAGCTATATATAAATGCTAATCACTTTCTTTATATGTCCTTAATAAGTTTTGATTTTTTTCCAAATTTTAAAAAACCTCAAAATTTCATTTATGTAGCGAAGATTAAAGGCCAAACTTAATTATTTCAATGATGTCAAAAACGAGGTTATCAGTTTAGAGCAATCTAAAAGCAAAATCTTTTTGGCCAAATATAATAAATTTATTGAACTTATACGCTAAAGTGAGAACTGCGCAGAAGGGAAACCGGCGAGATGATCGTAGATACTAAATGTCTCATATCCTTTTTTTTGGGAACTTATATATGTATATATCTAGCCTTACGAAAACGAATAGCCTCGTATGGGTTGGTAGAAAATTTCTAAAATGTCCAATTTTTTTTTTTTTTTGAATGGATAAAATTTTCTTGATGGTTGTTCGATTGATTGAACAGAGTGATATTTCATATTACATTATTACTCAATGTTTTCTTGTAAGTAAAATTGAATTATATCTGTATATTAGCAAAAATATTGCTTTTTTTACTAAGAGCTAGGGGATATCGACAAAGGTTTATTTATATATACAAAGCTAAAATTTTAGATTTAGACGATAGGATGCATGTTAATACATCATGAGGTAGCCTTTTCTTTTCAGACAAATTCATTAAAGCTAGTAAAGTTGACGACAGATCTTACAACTACCAAAGTTTTTGAGTCTGAAAGCTTATTTCAGTTTATCTCATTCGAATTTTCCTTGTGTTTTATATGTAAAAGCAGATTTGTATGGTACATAGTGCTAGATCTTGCTCTTGTGATTTAATAAACTTTGTTCTTTCGATTTGAATAACCAATCAGTTTAATTAATATAGTAATACATATTAACAGAAAACCTAAGAAATACATTATACCATAAAGACAAATACATATGTTTTCATACATAATGTAGAACTATAATAATATGACAAAGTCGTTGTTAGCTTAAATAAAAAAATGTAAAATAACAGTATTATGAATTGTAATAAGTTTGACAACGAAACATGCATACGACTATTAATAAAATAGGCAACTGGTTATTATAATTTTGAGACAATTGAAAATTAATACTTCCGTTTCAATGTCTATATCCTCGTCAATAATTTACAGCAACTCATTACGTACGTATTGGCTAGATGAATCACTGAATACATCAACCCAAAATAGTTTAAACTTTAGTTTATCAACTAGTCAAATCGTATTGGTTCTCTGTATTGGGAGCATTATCAAAATCATTATAGCGCTAAACTTGCAAACTTTTGATTTAAAACTAAAATTTTGATTTGATGCCAAAACTAACTAAATTTTAACACAACAGAGTTGTTAATATAAAGACTTACACAATTTCTTTTCATTTTGATATAATCTAAATAAATAAAAAGTTGAAATCAAACTCAGCATTAGGGATGTCAATTAGAGCTAAAGCTCGAAGACCGGCCCGGTCCGGTCATGAAAAATACTGGGTTCGAGCTTAAATATATAAACCCAAAAAAAATCGGGCCTTTCAGGCCAAGCCCAATCGGGCTAGTGGATTTTTCGGGCTTAGCCCGGCCGAAAAACCCGAAAAGAAACATTTTGATTGAGTTAGATGTTTTGTTTAAAAATTTAACTTTTTAAAACATGGAGTATTTCCTATATATATTTCATTGATCAAAAATCCTAATTTCTTAGTTTTGCCTTACTATAATTTCAGAGTCTACATTTAGTATTGGTGCGCATGTCTTGAACAAATATAGAAATCATCTTCTACCTAGACACGTTTAAGCATTGATTGTACACGCACTTGGTTGGATGTGTTTACGTTTCGTGATCCAAGTAATATTATCATTCAATTCATTCTATTTACTTCATATTTTTAAACTCATTATCTATAGACTTCCAGTGATATTTCTACATCCATGTCAAAGAAAAGTCCAAAAAAACCCGAAAAACCATATAGCCTGTTCGGGCCGAGCCAGCCCGATTGACATCCCTACTCAACATCGATATATAAATAAACTAACTTTATAAAAAAATAGCATCGTATAAATTCTATATACACTTGATTCAGGTTTGTGTTTATCGAGGTTGTACCATCCGTTTGGTTCATCGGGTTCGTGTTTGTCGGGATCGGGTTCGAGTTGTTGGTCGATTCGGTGTTATTGTTCGTGTTTGCCATGCAGGGCCGGCTCAAAAATATTTGGGGCCCTGGCTAAAAAAAATTTTGGGCCCTTATTTTGATTTTGAATATTTTTTCTTAACATTATATTTTTTAAAACCCTTTTATATTAGATTTGTTTAGAAATTTGGTTATGGAAATAGAAAATATATATCTTAATTTTTGTTGTTAAAGTTGATCTTGATTTGTATATTTTTTTTTTTTTCAAGTTCTAGATCAAAAATAATAAAAAAAGGGCCCCAATATCATGGGTCCATAGGCGGTCGCACTACTCGCCCACATAGCAGGTCAAATCCGCCCGGCTAGATCCGTTCTTCTGCGGGCTAAACGGGTATTTCCCCACAAAAATTCCCCCGCTACACCCGCAAGCCTTTTACTATAGACCAGCATTCATCCTGCTTGAAATAGCGAGACCCGTGTACAAGCCATAAACTATATTTTTACACTATAATTGCAAGCTTGAATCAATGTTGTTGAAGAGATATGTCGTCCGTGGGCCCCTAAGTCCTCTTTCGGCTTCTGGGTCCATTATTGTCCGACAAGCGGTACGCTATTGCGAGAGGTTTGAAAGACTTGTTTACTATCTTTGTAGACCATCACGATATTTTTTCCATGTTTTGTTTCCATTTTTACGGTATCGGAAATCACTTTTTGATAGGTTATTCATCCTTAAATTTCTCCATTTCAAACACACTTAACTTTGGAATTCTTTAGAGAAGTGACGGAAAAAATAAGTGTACTTTAGTGATATAAGTAGCCTTCTTTTAAACTCTCCCCATATACCACCATATATCAAAATTCAGGATATTACAAAATTCAAAGCAAATAAAATTAGCTGGGGTTAAAAAAATTACAAGAAGGAAAAAAGAGAACACATGTATGTATTTGTGTGGAGAAAAGGAAAAGGGTAATTTGATATATATTGTAGATTATACATATCATGTCCTAGCCAAATATTAATTCTAATATATCATCAATGAAACTTTTTTTTTTTTTGGCTATTAATGCTAATTTCTCTATAATTATATAATTGCTTTTGTATAGAAACAAAACCAGTAGTTTGTTTGGGATCTGATGCGAATCACTTTTAGAACTCTTCTTCCATTTTTTTTAATAAGTATGAATGACGCAGTCTTTAGTTAAAGGTCCTAAATTGAAAAACTATCCATTGATAGAACATTTCCTTTTAGATACCATATAGGTTTAATTATAGTAGAAACTTTTAGAAGATAGTATTCAATATGGTTCCACAAAAAAAATTAAACGTTATTGTTTTTATATTTCTCTCACTGATGCATATGGGTTGTTCCTTATCATTTTCTATAGTTCTTATATAAGTAGTTTATGAAGAAAAAAAAGCGTACAACTCAATAACGTATATATAATTAATCAACTTCTTTGGAATTTCAAAAAAAAACTTCTTTGGAATTTTATCACACAACCAAACTATTTACGTGTTGGATATTACACATTTAATTAATCCATAAAATGTATCGATGGTAGATGCTTTGCCATGTATTGTCATAATTTTTTCTTAACTTTTAACTAATCTTTATCACTGCTTTTTGTTGGTTTTACGACTCGATCGATCAAGAACCACTCAGAATCTACTTTTACATCCGTTTCGATCTCACAAAGATTAAATTCACTTCGGGTAATTTGGTGGACAGAGAGAAAAGATGAAACAAAGAAATTTGCCTATTATTAGTATAGGCTCAATGGACGGTTCATGTTATTCCACTTTTTTTGCCTCACATGTTACACCTTTATCTTCATGTATACTACTCTTTTTTCATTTCCCATTTTTTACAATTGGAAAATTTTCTCCGGGAATTCATGTGTAGAGGTATATAAATGAAACAATGTCATATATCAATTTAAATCACAGCGATGAGAAAATTTATGTAATTCAGCGAAAACGTCGACAATATTAGCTTTGCTGTTGATTCTTTCAATATTAAAAAAAAAAAAGTTTTCTTAAGATTTTTGAATCGTGGAAACGAATATTGAAAATAAAGGTGATAAAAGATAACTCTAAAAAAAATTCATTAATCAAATCAATAAAATGCCGAAATTAAAAGCTAAACATAGAAAACCTATTTGTAAGAAAAAAACCTATTTATAAGAAAACTTAAGAAAACCTTAATAACCATAAATTCTTATAATAATCTAAATAAATAAATAAAATATAAATATTATAAGATACGCTCATCATTATCACATTTACTTTGCCTCCGATAGAAAACAAATTCATTTACACATTGGCACAATTAACAGTATAATTCGATAATATTAAGAACTTTGTTAGACCTTGAAGTTCAAAACTCTTGTTCTCACAGAAAGAGGGATTCTGACATTGTGAGCTCCATTGTCGGTCCAAGTCAAGCTCCCAAAAAGATAATCAGTATTCGCTCTATGAGTCGTGGAGACTTTCACCGTAAATGTAATCTTGTTGGCGTTGGAACTGAACTCAAGAGTCTCAGGACTCACCTGCACGTTAATACCTTGAGGCGGTTTGATCACAGTTTTGTAAACTGAACCAACCGGTCCAACATTGGTCACGGTTCTAGTTATGGTGATCTCTTCACTGAGATATGGGATTGTGATGGAAGGCAAGTTGACATCAAGCATGGATGGAGTTAGAGAAGGGCAAGTGTAGTTTTTTCCAAGTAGTTTTGAGATTGATGTATCGTCGTAGCCTGCTGAGCACAAGTAATGAACATATTCACTGTAGCCCATGTCGTAGACAAGTCCCGGGTCCGCTACTTTCCCGGGGTTCACGAGGCCGCCTCCGTAGTCAAATGGGTCAGCGACTTTGCGTGGGGAACCCTCCGCCGCAATAGGCTCTCCGGATGGGTCCGATTGCAATGCTGCAATGGTTATCAGTCATTCACCGGTATTTCTTTGGGACCAAGAAATAGCTACGGCATTTCTTGGAGAGCAATAAACGAATATTTTTACGTGAATAAGAAGTATATGTATTTTTACCGGTTGTCACTAGAGCGGATCGGATCGCAGCAGGAGACCAGTCAGGGTGTTTTTTCCTAAGAAGCGCCACTATTCCTGACACGACAGGTGTAGCCATCGATGTCCCAGACATGAATTCATATCCTGCCCCTGATGGTACGGCTGCAAGTATACCTGCACCTGGTGCTGCTATATCCGGCTGTACTTAAAAGCACAAGCCAACTTCAGTACCGTGCAAGACAAGTTAAATGTAAGAGAGCAAAAAAGTAAGTTTGGAGTTAATATTTCACCTTGAGAATGGCAGGAGATAGTGAATTGGGACCTCTAGACGAAAATCTTGTGACCTTAGACGCTGAAGGTCGGCCAACGAATGTCTTGGTTGGGCTGATCTTAGCTTTTGGAGATCTGTGGAAATCATTCAAAGAAAAAAAAATCCTCTATAAACTGGATTACAAAGAGAGTAATGTGGAGGAGGAGAAACTTACGTGGTTGTTTGGAGATACAACAAAATGTCCATCCCAAGTTCGTAGTCTACGTAGGCACAGGCGATATCCGCCGTGCACGGTTCGACAGTATCAGTTGGCTGTGTCGCGATAATGACGCCAGCGGCGCCTTTCGATTGTGCAAAAACCACGAAATCGTCTGCAAATTTGACTGTTTGGAACAAAAACAAGATTTTGCCTTTAGCTTTACCGGCTTGTAAATCCTCCTTTTTCAAGTCGTCGAAGTAAAGAAGATCAGTGAATCCGACTTCTTTTCCCGTGTATAGACCTTCTTGACCCTGAGAATGAGATCCCACCGAAAAAAGAGTTAAATGAACAGTTAAATGAACAGTTAAAATTGTTTGTATCACAAGCAACCGGATACGTACCAGTAAGGTTATATTGTTTCCAAGAGTGATGGGCGTGAAGAACTCTCGGTCCATGGACGTAGCCGCAACTGTTATGATCCACGGAGCAACGTTAGAGATGGTTTGAGTTTGGGGACCATCGTTCCCACCAGCGCATACCACAGGGATTCCCTTCATAACGGCGTGGAAAGCAGCGATAGCAAAATCACTCCTATCAACCTCGAAATCTAGCGGTACTTCGGATCCGAGCGAGAGCGATAGAACATCGACGCCATCGCGTATGGCGTGATCGATGGCTTTTAAAATATCCGGTGTAAAACACTCCTCGTTGTTCCAGCACACTTTGTAAGAGGCTACACGGGCCCGCGGGGCACTGCCTCTCGCGGTTCCCTGAGCTAGACCAAGGAAGTTCGCATCTTGGACAAAAGAACCCACGGCAGTCGATGCACAATGTGTTCCGTGGCCGACTTTGTCTAAAGGGGACATGACCTCATCTTTCTCCGCCGCATTGAAAGTCCCATTGTACTTTCTGAGGAGACCCTTTGCGTAGTACGTAGCTCCGATCAACTTTCTGTTGCAGCTCGATGCGTTGAACCCTTCTCCTGAAACACATTGTCCCTTCCAACGTGCCGGGACTGGTCCAAGACCGTCGTCGTTAAATGACTTTGAGTCAGGCCATATTCCTGAGTCCAGGATTCCTATGATTGCGTCACTTCCCATATCGGTTTCATGGACGAGACCCGTTGGAGCGGTTGGATTGAGTCCCAAGTAATCATTAACCCTTGTTGTTTTCAGCTTCATATTCTTGCTTCTCGTTACGTGGACAACATGCGGATGCTCTATCACAAATCCAAATCCAAATCCAAATCCAAATCCAAATTCGAAGTGAATATTTAATTACTACTGTTTCTGAGTTTAACCTAATTCTTGTGAAACACGTTTTGTCAAAAAGAGGTTTTAAATTTACCTGATAGTTCCCTTGCTTGAGATGATGTGAGTTTTGCTGAAAAGCCTGAGAAACCATGTCTGTAACTATAAATCATAGACTCACGAGAAGCTTTTTTGCTGCATTTATTATCAGTCAAAACATTTAAATTCGTAAACCAATGTTTTCGAGTAACGTTAATTTTTCGCGCAACATTGATGATCTTTGTGACGATATACCAATGTTCATGATTGATTACGTACCTTCCAAGAAGCGACCCGAGAATATCATGATGTGAATCAGTAACAAGTTTAGGATCATCATGTTGCCTCTCACCCAAATGTACCGTGTAAATCTATAACATCACGCAAAAATTAAAATAACGAAATTCTTATCATTTAACGTCTCTATCTCTCTTTTATCGCAGAAGAAAAAGACCGATTATCGAACATTTTTAACGTACCTGGCTTTCTTCATTGGCAGCAGAAATTAAGGCTATCTTCAAGATACATGCTAAACCTATGAACAGAACTACAATATGCTTCCTATTATTTGATACAATCAGAGAAGACAACTCCATTTGTTTTCTGGATTTTAAGAGATGTTGTTGAGGCTGATTCTTATTCTATAAGAATCTTTCAAGAATATTAGGGTTCTTATTCTTGAATCTCCTCAACAATGTCCTCTCTGATTGCATCCCAGAAGCATAATGATGATTGTGTTCAACTCATCTCGTATTTAAAATGATTTGGTTAATAATGTTGGGAGTTTTTTTTTTTTAGATTACAACGAAGATAGGACATAACACCAAAGCTAAATTGTTAATTTGGGACTACTCTGGTTTATGGTTTAGGAAAAAAAACGGATTTGTTTCTTTTTATATAACTATCGGTGTAGAATTCAAACGAGTTAAAATTAATACTGTTGTTTTTCATTATCTGTCAAAACTATGATTATAAGATAAATATTCCAAAAAAAAGAAAGTTCAATAGATTTTAGTTAAAAAATAAATGATTTTGAGGAGTAATATAAATGTTTATGAACTATTTGTTATAGATCTATCTATCTATACTAAATAAAAGTAGCTGTTTGAAGCTTTTTAGGCCATCCACATCAGCATTTAATATTCTCTTAGAAACTGTCACGACAGCCAATTTTACTAAATAACTCAATTTCAAAGCTTTTTAATTTTCTTTAGTTAAAGAAAACTTTTAATTTGTTTTAGATCCAGGCCTCTCATCTCTCTTTCTACTTATCATATGGTTTACATATTTCCTTTCGTCTTTGAGGGAGGTAAATAAAATATCTCTACTAATTTTCTTTTCATATATGGTAGTTGTCCTTAATCCTTAGTTTCTATTTCAGCCTTCTTTGGTCGTGCAGCCGTGCAGGTACAGAAAACACAAAATTATGGCAAGATCAGTGAAAAGAAAAAATTTACACTAGTGGACGTATTTTCTCCGTCTCCAATAGAAAGAAACTTCTGTGGTATATTGACTTACGAGGTTTAAGGTATTTTGAATTCAAAGTTATGAAGTTGAAGTCGTTTAAGACATTCTTAAGCTCTTGAGATGTTATTTGTTGATTATTACAAGAGAGCTTTGCAGAATTTGACATTTATTTGAAATTTTATTAGTTTTTTAATACTTTTTCAAAGTGCTATTAGAAAATAGCACTTTTGCTATTGTTCATGACCAATTTAACCATGTATAGTATGGTATGTACGTATGTGTACGGTACACGCAAAAGCAGTATGAAGGTAATTTTGTTTTCTATTCGCTAAAAAACCAAAAATGAACAATAAAAAAAACTGAAAGTGTTAAAAAACTAAAGAGTTTAAAATTAAGTGATAATCTGTGCAATATTGTCTTATTACAATCTTACAATTATCTTTGATAGGTTCTCCGTATAAAATTTTCCCTGAGTTCTCATTGCATTTTTTCCTTATGTGTGTTTTTTACAGTTTGAAGACAAAGCAGATTATTCATACCCAAAAAAATTATTATGAGCATTATTAATCCGACAAGGTTGGGAATTTGGTTATTTTTTGTGCTTATTTTTGAAGATTTTAATAGAAAATACATACTATAAACGCAAGAGCTATCGCAACAGGAACTAGAATACAATCTAACATATGGGATTTCTCTACAATAATATACTACTAGCCAATCTTGTAAGTGCACTTACAAGTTTCACCTAAAACGATCTATGACAAGCTCAAGACACACATTGACTTGCCTAACTAGCCTCACACGTTCAATGATTTATACACGATCCAAGAACCTCTCAAATGTACCCCTTAGCCTCTTAGCTTTTGCTTTCTTACAAGAAACCCAAAACTCCATTTGCTAAGAATTCTCTCTCATTGTGTTAAGCTCATACAATGCTTAAACACTCCTATTTATACACAACATGTATGTGGCTAACCCTAGCCGAATTCTCCCTTGGTGATAAATGCAAATCTCCATGGGAATATCTTCTTTCCTTATTTAGGATGAGAATAAGAAAACTCCTCAAATCAACGATATCCTCTCCAAAATGCTCGTCCAGCTCATCTACCGTCTTTGGGCTCGTCTATGTCAGCTTCTAAGTCCAATCCAAAAGCCCACTCCAGCTCACGAATTCTGCTCCACGACATCAGTCGCCTAACAGTGCTCCCTTGTATCACTTCGTGAGCTATTTCAAATGGTACAACGACTGCTTCAAAAGTTGCATCTTCAATCTCTCCCTTTTTAGCTTTGTGTGTCTCTCAAGCACATGGATCAACCACTCATACCACACAAAATGCAAGCAACAAATATCTCCTTGGCTCCCCCAAAATCCTTGATTCGGTCACTCCCCCACAATTCAAGGCTCTTTCTCCTAACCACTTTCATCTCCCCTTGCTTGTGAGCACACACAAGTTAAAAACACCTTTGCTGCTTGAAGAAGCCTATGAACAATGTCCAATTTTTCCCTCTCTTTTGAAGACTTGATTTCCTTTTCTTTTTCTTTTGAAGTGTGTCACGAACTAACACAACACTTGAAGCAGTATACATACTTAGCTCGGCACGACTATCTCGACTTCAGTCGTTAGTTTTCAATTGAACCATCTCTCTGAAGTTAATTTGAACTCCACAGGTTTTCCTCCCTTCAGTCACATCTCTGATCACATCAGATAGTGAATGATTCCGATGAACCCGCTGTATCACTCCCTGTTCTAAATCAGACTGTTAAGTAGACTTCTTCATTTTATCCAATTCCGCAACATGATGTATCACTCCCTGTTCTGAAACAGATCGAACCAAATTGATCTTCTGAAATAGTAAGCTTCTTTAATTCATCACATTATGTTTGTTCTTAATCGCTGTCTGTACTGAATCCATTCCACTTTAGAAGAAAATACTCACATAAACTGATTCCATGACCACACCAGTTCGAGTGTTGTACACTCTGAAGGTTGTACTACTTCCTAAGTAACCCATAAACAGTCCTTCATCACACCTTGCATCAAATTTTTCGAGATGATCCTTGTCATTCAAGATGTAGCATTTGCACCCAAACACATGGAAGTAACTCAGATTCGGCGTCTTTCCTTTCCATAACTCATAAGGACTCTTTACGGTCCCCTTCCTGACATAGACCATGTTAATGATGTAGCATGCCGTGTTTAATGCTTCTTTCCAAAACTTCACAAGCACATTGTTGCCATGTATTATCGCTCTAGCCATCTCCAAAAGAGTTATGTTATTCCTCTCTACAGCCCTATTATGGTGTGGTGTTCTTGGAGCTGAAAACTGATATGCGATTCCATGACTTTCACAAAATATCTTCATGGACTCACTTTGAAATTCACTACCATGGTCACTGCGAATCCTCTTGATACCTCTTTTTTCGTTGATCAGCTGGAGTGCCCATATTATGAAGTTATTGACTGTCTCAAAATTTCACGAATAAATATGACCCAAGTGACTCTGGAATAGTCATCCACAAGAACAATCACATAGTTCTTGCCGGCTAAGCTCTCAACTTGCATTGTCATTAAATCTATGTGAACAAGATCAATCGCTACTTTTGATTGCACATATGGCACCTTTTTATGTTGAACTTTCACATGCTTTCCTTTATAGCACGAATCACAAACCATCTTGTTTTCTCCCTTGATATGAGGTACTCCTCGTACTATTTCTTTATCAACGAGATTGGTTAAATTCCTTACATTCATGTGACCAAGTCGTTGATGCCACATATTGATATTATCCCCTGCATTGAAACACTTAGCTGAGTTAGCTGAGTTTTCCCATATGTAGCAATTATTCCCTGACCTTATCCCTCGCTGGACAACTTCCCCATCTTTATTGATGGCCTTGCAATCAATGCTAGTGAAAGCAACTGTTAACCGCTCATCACACAGCGGGCTCACACTAATAAGATTCACTTTTAGCCCTTGAACCGTATAGACATTCACCAGCTGGGGTAGTTCTGCATCACAAGTTCTTCCTTTTCCCCGAATGACTCTGTGACCCCCATCTCCAAACGTCACATTTTCTCCGTTGATTGTCTTGATATTTTGCAAGTTGCTTCGTGTACATGTCATTGATATTCTCATATTTTACTTGTTTTAGCATGCATTCTACTTAGCATTTTGAGTCACATGCATGCATAATCATTGTTTTCCTTAGTGTTTTAGTCTAAATCAGAGTCTAGCTAGGTTGCATTAGGTCCTAGAGAGTTTTGCATGCATTTGGAGTGTTTTCTAGGTGCTTGGAGACATTTTGGAGATGTTAGGAGTAATGGACCAAAGTAGGAAGCAAGGGTCATCCAAGGCGACTCAAAGATGCAGCTGTACGGCGACCCTCCGATCTGATTCAGCCTCAACGGTCTTCATAGAAGTTGTAGAGGAATGCGTTATCTGTCCAGGGGATTTGGAATCAAGTCATTCACGCGTGTGGTTTGGGAGGTATTCCCTTTTTACTGAAGCCATGCCCGACTGGCCGCGAAGCTGTCAACCATACCGACCCCTTCTCATGTGGTACTACAGCTCGGTGCTGAGGAAGAGACTTGTGCCGACCCATTTGTACCGACCTAGGACTGGTCGGTACAAATCTCTCCAACACAGCTCGCCTATCGCACGATCCAAGCATCGATCCGGCACACACCCGCGCATGTCCCGGCACCGAGCAACTTCTCTCACACCGACCAAGCTTCATCCGGCATCAATCCGCAAAGATTAGTACCGACCTGTCCTAGCTCGGCACACTTCGTCCGTACAAAGGCACAGATTAGTACCGACCTGTGCTAGCTCGGTACACTTAGTCGGTACAAAGCCACTTCCAAATCCGTACCCATGAAGCCAGTCAAAGTGTCTTGAAGATCCGGCAGAACGAAGGGGTTACGGTCAGATTCAGCGTCCATGATCTTCATGAAAGATGTAGCCAGATGAGTTATCTGTCTACTGGAGGTGGTTTGAGGTCATTCGGACATGTATCCCAGAAGATACGCGATTTTACCAAGATATGTCTGTCTGGCCGCGAGACCAACGCGGAGAAGCATTGGATCGGAAAAAGAAAGTCCAGTACCGACCTGTTCGGGAGCGGTACACCTTGCTCAGTACTGAGGCAGAGAGTTGTACTGACCCAGCTTCACTCCCCATACCGACCTAGACATTATCGGTGCAAAATCCAACCTTTCCTCATCGAAGCCAGCCAAAGTCACCCAAATATCACGCCAAATGGACAATTTACGTTCGGAATTAGCTTCGGCAATCTTCATAGAAGTTGTAGATAATTGAGCTATCTGTCTTCTGGAGGTAGTTTGAAGTCCTTCAGAGCGGTGGTTCGAAAGATACATCAGATTTAGCGGGGACGTGTCTGTCTGGCGCCCAAAAGAGCTATGCGCAGAGAGTAGTACCGACCAACTGTACCGACCCAGGACTGGTCGGTACAGACCTCCAGAATCAGCAAAAACCAGTTTCAGCTGGGTCAATACCCGGTTTGTCCCGGGTTGACCCGGTTCGCCCACCTTCCTTTAAATAGTCCAAAAACCTAGTTTTCATGAGCTAAGCTTTATTTTCTCTCTTTCTCTTGGCACAAAAACGTGGTCTTTGGTTTCTTAGAGGATTTTGGATGATTTTGTATGATTGATCTTAAATTTAATTGCAAGTTTAAGTTTAATCTTCTTAATCTTTCATCTTTCTATTCATTAATCATGGAATCCATCATCTTTCTCATGAGATTTGTTGGGTTCATGAAGATTAGTGAGTAGAACCTTCTTGGATCATTGGGCTTGGTAGATTAGGGGGTTTCTTGGTTAATTATTGATGTCTAGGGCTTAATTATATTGTTTCCTCTCTTATTTGATGGTTTTAATGCTAGATTAGGCTTGAGAAAGTTGATCTAGAACTAAGGGCATTTCATGCACACAAGGTGTTTGATGAAATGCCCCAAAGAGTTAAATAAGAGGATTTTCATACTTAGCTCATGAGAGTGATTGTCTAAGGTGATTATTAGCTAATAGAACTTGAGGTTAATGCTTGCTAATTACTTATTTCACAAATGAGAATTTGATCTTGATTTGGTAATTAGCGAAGTGATTAGTGCTAAGAGATTAGATTAATCTTGATTAGTGTTCTAGGCTTTAGGAAATGCTATTTTGTGATTATGTGGACATCATTGATTAACTTAAGATCCCCCCAATCAATTGCTTTGCCCAAAGATCCTATTTTAATCATTGTTAACCTCGTTTAGTGTCTTGTTCTTGTTTGTTTTCTTTAATTTGAATCATTAGGTTGCTAGATAATCAAAACCATCTCTTGTTTGCTTAGCTTAAGTCATTTCTTGCATTCCTAGTGTGTTGTTCTTTGTGCCTCCCTTGGATTGATCCCCAAATGCTATACTGATAGAGTGTTTGGGTAATTGATTTGGATACACACAATTATCCTTCATCAGTCATATGGCGTGAGCAGCCACTGTCGAAATATCAAGGACATGTATCATCATGTTCATCTGCTACGAAGACCACATTGCATCGAAATCCACGCCATATTTCTGAGCACCCGAAACCACGTTCTGAAGTACGCCTTGGTGTTCTTCTTGTGGATGTCTGAAATCCACGTCATGTAGTACCACTTGATGTACTTCTTGTCTGTTGCAGAGCAGACTTCTTCACCCATATTTGGTTTCGACGACCATTCCATGTGAACTTCCCTTGGTTATGAGCTTCTTCACTCTATCCTAGAACTTGTAGCAATACGCCTTGATGTGACCATTCTTCCCACAATAGTAACATCCAACCCTCCGCGATGTACTACTCTCAGACTTAGGTTCTGCTTGTTGAGACGAAGCCTGCAGAAACAAACTTGATTTTCTCAGTTTCAGACCTTTCCCTTCCAGTTTATCCTAGACCTCTTTTCATGTCCACTGTTCTTCCATAGCTTAGAATCTTATCAATTTTCTTAGTACCCGCGAACATGTGAATCTTTTTATGTTAAAGATCAAGTTCTGGCTGAAGCCGTGCAGATACCTTCTTTCAGCTTGTAATTCTTGGTTCAGTTTGTATGCCTTGTTTTCAAGAATTAGCTTTTCTTTCATTAGTGATAAGATCTCATGACTGATCTTCTTTTCGGCTTTCAGCTCATTCTGCAGTGACTTAAAGAGTGCATCAAGACAAAGTTTTTCCTTTATCTGGGCTGAGTTCTCCTTTCCGATCTTGATCAGAGTCTCCCGAACTTCCTTGTAACTTTCAATAAGATCGTCCTTCTGTTCTTCCTCAGACTCATATCCAGACATCTCTTCACCTTTCTCAAACTTAGTGATTCCCACAAGTGCAACGAAGTTGCCCAATTCTTCTTCATCTTCACTCTCTCTTCTTCTGAATCCAATATCACCCTCGAACAGTTCGCCAGATCTTGATAGCTCTCCATCTTCTCCACATGATCACACCTGTTTGTAATACACACAAGTGACCGTCTCTGATACCAATTGTAAACACATGAGCTATCGTAACAGGAACTGAAACACAATCTACACTACAAGAAAACACAGTTTTTGTGACTAATTTTTGCGACTACTTTTTTCAGT
>PKMM01021740.1:2897-66789 GCA_002933915.1 Eutrema heterophyllum
ATATATATATAATGTAAAAAAGAAAAATAGATTTTATTTTTTACATGTTTCATTTATACCATTCCAAAAAAATAAAAAAATTGGAAACCATACGAAAATTTGGCGCGTGGTATAGATTATATGCTAAAAGTGGGCATGGCCGTGAGGTATTTTGATTCTAATATTCATCTTTTTCTTATGTACAAAAAAAATTAACAGCTCCTCTAGTTTCAAAGTCTCAAACCGAGTCAAAAGGAAGCAGAAGATAAATTTGTTTGGATCATATAGCCGTGACAAAGAAATCTCAAGAAGTAGACATCATATTACCTATTTCCACTTTGAATTGGCATTCACACATTTAGACCAAGAATTTCTCTCTAAAACGAAAGGTGTTCTTGTGAAAGATTGCTTAATAAGGAGCTCTCTTAGTGGGAGAAAAAAATCTGCAGAAGAGAGGCTTATCGACAATCTCAAATTGCATTCACTGTGGAAAGCTGGAAACCACATCCCACCGTTTCTTTCACTGAGCTTTTGTGCGAGTTTATATGGTCGACGCAAAACCATCTTTAATTTTGTTTAAAATCGGAGCATTTTTCAGCTTAAAAGACTTTGTGCAAAAAAGCAATACCAGAAACAAAGGAATGGCAATTGGCTCAGGTGCTGGAAGTCCCGACACAACCCTCTCAGGCAGGAAACCTATCATTCATGCCTCTCCGTTCGGACAACGTCACATGTTTCACGGATGCAGTTTGGAGGATGGACATCCAATCAGTAGGACTACACGATATTTTATATATATATATATATATATATATATATATATCATCTTTGTTCTTGTCTATCTCTTTTGTTTTCATTATGCGATCCGCCAATATGTTGGCTGATGCTATTGTAAAATAGGCTTTACGCGATTTCGCACCCGACCTTGTGTAAAAACTTTATTATGTAATCAAGTTTGTTGTTAAAAAAAGAGGTACTGACCGATTATTTGGTCCATTCTTAACCTTATTTAGAAAATTACTTTTAAAGATTTCATATAAATTTTAATCATACCAAAATAATTTTGTATATGACAGTTTTTTGTTTTCATATATAAAACTTGTCTTCCTCAATTTCATCAGATTATAAGAAAAAGAGAGTTCTAACATATAAAAGAAAAACGTAACTTGCATTTACTTAATTTATTCAGTTTTTTTTCTCTCGATTTAACATGCAAGAATTACCCTTTTTAGTGATACTTTGGAATCTTCTTTTACTGATACTTTGCCCTGTTCATATATATTGCCTTATGCAAAGTAAATCTACACACACGTTCGAAAAAAATCATAGATTTTACAACAAGAAGTCATGCAACATCTCTTTCTTGCATGAAGCGACAGTCATTAATTACAAACGCCTACGGAATATTCCGTCATAATTCAAGTGCAAAAATTCAGTTAAAAATCTCTGTCGATCCAAAAATTTATGAATATCGGTCGACAAGACCGGCTCAATACTTTTCGGACGCCCCTGGGCAATAAAAAAAATTTAGACTATTTACATTAAAAAAAAAAAAAGATTTTTGAATTTTTTTTTAAACATATAATTTTTTTAAACTATTTTATGTGATGGTGACTGTTGGCCGACAACGGTGACGGGAGGATCTTCTTGGGTTTTCTCGGATCGGTTCCCTCTTCTCATCAACTCTCGCTTCAATCTTCCTCCGGTGTGGTTACCGGCTGCTTCGCTTTGCGAGGACCCCGGAGGCGTGGTGATCTTTCTCCGACTTCGGTTCTTCTCCTCTGACATTTCTGGTTTCCTTCTAGGTGGTGGAGGCTTTCTCGGTGGGCGCTGGCTTCGGCGTTACTGGGAGTTCGTCTTCTCCTCCGCGATTGCAGTGGCGGCGGCCTCCTAGGCTGCAGCATCATGCGGTTAGGGTTTCCGCCTCCCGGTTTAGCCGGTTTTTGTAGCATTTCTCTACTCTAGTTCAATCTCTAAACCGGGCCCAATAGGGGTTTTCAGTTGGGCCTTTTTAATGTGTTTTCTTTTAATTATGGTTCTCTTTGTTTTCTTGTATCTTTTAAACCATTCTATTAATTCAAGTAAGCAGTTTAACCCAAAAAAAAAACCAAACGATGGTCATTGAAGTGGTAAATTATTATTCGAAATCCTAGATCATGATCCGATCTTAAAAAGTCGGATATCCAGATAATAATTTTTCATAAAAAAAAACAAAGATCTGAAGAAGGGAGTGTATTATATAATTTCATATATTTATTCCATTGTAAATGTTATCTTCGTCAACATTGTTCCTACATTATTTTCAGATCTTTTTAGTTAGAATCACATGAGCTACGGCCAAAATGGTTTTGATCGAACAACATGAATTTTAAAAGTGCATATGGACACAGAGGAATAAGAAATGGCCAATTGGGTTTTGCATAGTACACTAGTAGTAGTGTAGTAGTAGATGAGTCATGTCCAAGAGTTACCGAAAGAAACAGAGGGTTTTGGGGAGTTTCTCGTGATCGGCGTACATACACACACGCACGTAATGAAACGATTTGACGAATTTAGCACAAGCACAAACAAAATACGGGAAGAAAAGGATATAAACAAAACGACGCCGTATTTAGAACAACAACCGTTGACGGATTTTCTTCTTTGCGTTCTTCTCATTGATTGGATCCAAGCTTGGTTTCCACCCTCTTCCCGACAGTGTCCGGCTCAAAAACTCCGGCCTCCCTTCCTCCTCCGTCTCCGCCTCCAACCTTCCAACCGACGTAGCAGCAACCACCGCATCGGTCGCCAGATTATTATTATTATAACTTCTAGTAGTAAACCAAGGAAGAATCCCTTCATAGTAGCTAAACGATGACCTTACCATCGCCGTGGCGCAAAACAGCATCTTCCGCATCTCCTCTGACGTCATCACCACCGATGATGATGTTTTGGCGGCGCCGCCACGACCGGTTCTTTTGGCGGGGAGCACCAAATAGATTTTTCCTGGCTCGAGTGTTTTGTCCGCCGGTAAAGGAGTCAGCTTTTTCTTCACCGTTTTTCCGTTGTTGTTCTTCCGATGGCGGTCGTTGAATGATATCGACGACGGATCAAATTCGACAACGACGTGTTGCGGGTTTTCCAGCATAATCTCAGCTACCGTCGTCTCTTCCTCTAAGTTTTGTACTCTTCCGTTGGATAATACAACTTTTCCGGCAGCCATCGCCGATTCCAACTTCCGGGAACCAATTGCGTTACCCATTCTTAGATCAGAATGATCCTATTAAGTATGTGTGTGCGTGTGAATATATATATGTACACACACAACACACATGAAATGGTTTGGTTTGTATTGAGTTCGTTAAACGGTTCCATCCTTTACTTTAATGATTATTTTATTCATATACAAACCAAATGTTGTATTGGTGGGATCATGAACGAGAAAAATTTGATGGGTTTGTTGAGTAATCTCACGGATGGTTTGATTTTCATTTCAAGGTTTGATCCAACGGTCGAGAAACTCTTTTGCTGCTAGTACATCTATATCTACATCTACACGTTTTTAAACTTATAGTATTATTTATCTATCGACTATGCGTGAAACCAAAGTTAAAAAACTGCTCAACCACAACTCTCTCTACTGGGATTAGTTAACTAACTTCACAAAGTTATAATCCACACTTTTTCCCTTATTTCAATAATATAAATTACGAAACATGTAATGTTAAAATAGAAAAATCACTACAAGAAACAAACCAGTCGAGGATCAGACAAACGAGAAGCTACGTTTTAAGACATTTCTTACAACACATGGAAAAAAGAAAAGCAAGACAACAAAAACGGAATTCATAGAAACTTACGGTTTAATAATAACGCCATCCGTTGGAGTCTTGTCTTAGTTACTTGATGTACTGAGAGAGCCATTTGAAGCCTTCGCCATAACCCATTTTTCTGACGATGCTGCACATGAAAACCTCCAATGGTCTTACATTCGAATCAGCTAGATTCACTTTACCCTTTCCAGTTGTGAAGTTGGAGAGGCCGAGGTGGTAACGGAGCTCGTCCTCTGATGCAGCGTATGGTATGTCTATTTTGTTTCCTAGAATGAGGAATGGAACGTTGGCTAGAGATTCGTCTGAGAGAAGTGCGTCGAGTTCCTTTTTTGATTCTGCAAATCTCTCTTTGTCGTAAGCATCCACTAGGTAGACCACGGCGTCCACCTGCAAAATCAGAGTAAATCATCGAAACTAATGGTTAATAAAACTCTGCCACTGAAGTTAGCTTGAATAGGTTAAAACATTTGGAGTTACAGATTCTGATTCTACTATGCTTATCGAATTTCAAAGATTATAGAAAAAGCTTTATACTCAACTGGAAAATTACACTAGAGTGAAAATTATCTAACATGATGAATCGCCCATGAGAAAAACTGCAAAACCAAGCTTTCACTAGGAAGAAGTGTGCAATACCAATCTAACGGGTGTATATGCAGAAGCGAACACGGGAAATGAGCAAAATCTTCAATAGGGATTATAAGGGGGACAGTGATTAGGTGAAGTATGAGCAGAAGAACACACATAAAAAGCGATAAACCTTGAATTCTCAAGATGCTCCATTATATGGTAAATGGCAGGAAAAGGAAAAGCTGTAACACACGAGATTGCTCACCTTAGCGTAGTAATCCTTCCAGACCCTGCGAGCAATCTGATGACCGCCCAAATCAAATGCCTTAAACTTGATTTTACCAATGCTAAGTTCTTCAGATGTTGGATGCTGCGTCGGCTGGTGCTGTACCAATCTCTGTTTCACCAATTTCGACCGGTTTAGATTAAGATTAGTGAAGAAAACAAAAAAAAAACTGTTGAACTGCATCAATCTAGATAATTTGATTGAAAGAGATGAGCTTTGGTGTCATAGTAACTTCCAGAACTATCACATATACAAGAATTGGTAGAGCATAAACGCAGAAAGATAAACACTAAATCTGGACTGAGCTAAAAGGACTCGAGCAGTATATAAACGAGGATTCCTAAATCGAAGTTAGCATCTCCTCTAAATTTAGAAACTTCTCATAACTGAAACAACACCATATCTTCAATATTTTTTTTTGCAAAATTGGAAATCGATAAGGTCACGGAAGTTCAATCGAGAACAATCTAAGACGAATCAAATATTATCGAGCACAAAGAGTAATCAAGGGAAGAAAAAGAAAAACGAAATGGATCGATTCGATGGCGAAAACTGAAACACGATCAAATAATTAGACCCTGAAGAAATTTAAAAGGGAAAGAATCGAGACTCGAGAGCGAACCTCGTCCTTCAACATGTGAAGCAAGGTGGTTTTACCGGCATTATCGAGCCCCAGAAACAAGATCTTAGCCTCTTTCTGCCATAACCCTAGCGAAGCGAGAACACCATAAAACCAATCTACCAAGAACATGACTACTCGATCCTCAAACCACACAACTCAAAAATATTCGATCGCGACACAAAGTGAGAGAAAGAGAGAGAGAGAGATCGTCAGGATTCTAATTAGCTTCGAAGACGAGTAAGACGAAAGAGGCGTGTTTCGCTCAATTCCTCAAGAAAAGCAAAAACAAAAAACGACAAGCAGTGCGAGTTCAGAAATCACAAACGGACCTTGGCTCATTAAGAAAATGAAAATCATTTAAGGAAATGGCAAACAGTGCGGATTCCGAAATCACAAACGAACCCAATGAGGATTTAATCAGCCCATAGGCATGGCCATTCGGGTATCCGTTCGGATTCGATTTATTTTTTTTCGGGTTTTGGATCTTTCGGTACTAGAGGTTTAGTTACCATTGGGTATTTTCTTTTTTTTCGGGTTGGATTCGGTTCGGCTCCGCCCGAATTCGGTTCAGTTCTGGGTACCAAAAATTTATCCTAAATACACGAAGAAACTAAAATAATAGTTCAATTTAAATGAAATTTTGTTAAATTTTTTTTTTTTATTTAATTTTGACAAATATAACTAAAGATGTATTTTGGTTATTTTGGTCCAAACATAACTAATATATTCGGTTTGTTATTATAATTTTAGGTATTTTGTTTATTTCAAGTCTAAATATACATAATATTTTTGGATATATAATTGTATTTCGTATATTTCGGGTACTCATTCGGATTTTGGTTCGGTTCGGTCCGGATACCCGAAATAATTTTTAAAAAGAATCATTCAGGTATTTATGATTATTTCGTTTGGTTTGGTACCTCCTAATTCGGTTCGATTCCGATTCGGTTTTTCGATTCTGGGTATTTTGTCCAGGCCTACCAATTACAGAGAAGATCCAATAAGCTCCCAAAAACTTTTGGACCTTTTTAAAAAAAAACGTCATTGATTAATTATTACAAGATCCTCCTCGTTATACAATGAAATTAAGAATAACGGGCAGATATTAAGAGTTTGAGAAAAGACAGAACGGATGTCCTTTTTTGCTAAAGAATCTGCGCATTTGTTCCCTTCTCGTTCATGCACCTCATCGAATGCTCCATTAATTCCAACTCGAGGTCGTTCCAAGATATTGTGTCAACTTCAAATTAAGTGATTCATTACGTACCGTTCCAAGCACCATTTTGCAGTCACCTTCAAATATTACTTTTCGATATCCAAGCGTCCAAGCGGATTGCATTGCCTAAATCAACCATCCAAATTCAGTTTCTTCTGATGTAGAGCGAGCTTGTTCTTTTTACCACTCCACAATAATTTAAAACTCCATTTGAATCACGTATTATCTAGTTTATATCCATCTTATTACCATTTGGATTCAAAGAAAGCATCAAAGTTACATTTGTGCCGACCGGAAGGAGGCATTTTCCAACCATGGTGATAGACCTGAAGAAGATAGTCTAGTCGACACACTCTTCGATTTGCTCCATCTGTTATCGTTGATTCTACCCACTAATTTGTACATTATTGGGCTTGGTTAACTAGTAGTGTCAAACTCTGTTCCTTTCTTTTGAAAATCATTTCATTACGTGACTTCCACAAACACCATATGATCCAAAAAAGGTAGATTTTGTTGAAGTCGAATAGATTATCATGGTGATAGACCTGAAGAAGCTTTTTATTTTCTCTTAATGTGAATTCCGGGTTGAGGACACCATGGAAAAGTGTGTTCGATAATCTCCAGGCAATTTTCACATATGGGCAAGTGAAGATTTTTGTACTTTCACTACAGTTACAACATCTTGGACACACATTTCTCACGTTAACACCTCGCCGTTCTAAATTAGCATTAGTATCTAACGTACCTGAAGCCAACCTCCATAATGTTGTAGCTTTGGAGTGATTCGGAGATCCCAAATTGCTTTAGCATTATCCATATGATGGCTTAGGGGAGGTTATATGTGACAACGGGTCTGTGATGACCTAGACGATAGCTAACTTTAACCTTATAGATACCAGTTAGGGTAAAATTTCAAAACATAGTTTCTTGATCGTGGTGGTTGGAAACATACACATTTTTAATTAGATCGTTTTAGGAACAATACATTATAAGTGGGCAAAGATCTTAAAGTGATATATAAGAGACATGGATCAATCCACTCAATGCCAATTAGCTTTGAATTGAAAGTCCATAAAACTTAACAAAATCTCAAAACCATGTTACAGGTTGTCCAACCCGATCCAAAACCGATATGACTCAAAAGCGATCCCATCGAAACTGGCTCGATCCAAAAGTTGGTCTCGCCAATCCATGCCCAAAATTGCCTAGATATATAGCTAAAAGAACCATCATCTCAAAGAAAAGTATCGGAAATAATATCTCACATCGAAAGTGGGCAAATATCTAAGTGGTAAATATGAGACGTAAATCAATCCATTCATTCGCAATTGGTTTTGATTTGAAAACTCATATAACTTAACATATCGTGGTCTTCTGCCTCAATATAATCTCAGCTAGCAGTTGTTCATTCTAATTCTTCGTGCCAGGTTCCAATAACATTGCAATTGGAAGATTTGGATTGATATTTATTTTCACTTTCGGTGGTCTAGAAGGAAATACATGTAGCTATGGATCTTCACCAACACGAAGTGAGTGTCCAACTCCAACGTTGAATCGAATACCCTCTTTAAGTAACTCTCGGTCTACAATCAGCGATTGCCATCCATATGAAGATTCTTAGCCTTTAAAGGTGAAGTTACCATTGGGAAAATATCTACTACGTAAGAGTTAAGACCTTTATAATTTTGGCCTTTTAGTCTAATAAATAAACTGATCTTTGGGATCCATTATGGAACTATGGGTAGCCATTTTGTCACTAAATTGTTTTTTAAGTAAATAATTCATCATTATTAGAAGATATTTATGATATTATAGTGTTCTTTGCAATACACACAACAGATAAAATTATCGAAAACGATTTTACGCATGACTAAACAACATACACTGTATCTATAATATGCGAATGTTAAAAAAAAAAAAAAACTATACATATACCATGTTTTTTTAACACTAATTTATTATTTTATTACAAATGATGAGAACTGTTATATCGATGATTTTACAACGGACACTTCTACCGCCTTGTGAAGATCTCCGCAGTCTCTGGAATTCAAACCCTAGAACACATGGTGTAGAAACATTAGTAAACCATTGATCAACCACCGTACCAAAAAAGTTTCCACTACATATACCACATTTAGTATATTTGATATTTTATTGTTGTTCAAATTTATTTTTAATAATATGTATGCATTAAACGAGATTTAAATATGAGTAATGATATAATGACAACATTAACATAAACCAATAAACTATATATTATATTTATTGTTCATTAAACTATAGTATATTATATTTATTGTTCACGTAAATGACGAACATTCTTGACACATTTAAAAACCAATTAACAATGATGTTTTTTTCATTTAATCGTCTGAAATATTATCAATTACAAATTATGAGAACAAATACATGGACGATTTTATAAAGATAATTCTATCGGCTTACAAGGATCTACGATCAACGGTCTACCTACATTATGCTCGTGATAGAACATTTTACTTTTGATACGATAGACCACGATGAGTGGTTATGCTTGTATAGCGCATGAAATCTCCTGAAAATTTGCCTCTTTTAATTTGCATTTTCTGGGAATCGAACTCCCTACTTTCGGGTATAAAAACATTAATGAATCTTTAGTAAACCACGGGACCGAATGAGCTACAATGATGTCTCTAAATACTTTCTAGCCAAAGTTACATTTTTTGTCGGCCCAATTTAAATGATATTAGTTTTAATTGAACAAATCAATTATGTGCATAATGATATTTACACGAATCTACCAGAAAATGATTAGTCGGCGAATGAAAATACGCCAAGAAAAATCCAACGTAGAAAGATAAGATCGCATAAAGAATGAGATAAGCACAAATGTCAGCGTCTGAGTGTACCGAAACAAAAGACGCAAATAATTACAATTATTATAATAAATGAGATAATCGTTTATTGTCGTGATATGCTGATGATATATAAGCAGTTGTTTTCGTTTAATATTATTAACTAAATGTACTCTAAAATATAAAACATGTATCTACGAAGTAAAATCAAAAATGGAGATTTGACCAAAAAAGAACGATAAAAAAGAATGATAATAGATCGTACTATTACTGGTATGGTCAATTTTAATTTGGGTTTACCGTCTCACTTTGTTTTCAAGAATTAAAAAAAAAAAAAATCAGGTACACTATTTATTAATAATATGTTAAAAAAAAAAGGAAATTAGCAAATGGGGCAAAAGAGAAAGAAGAATACTAAAATTATTGATGTAAAAAGAAATATTATTTATAAATAAAAAGTGGGACCCACAAGTTTAAATTTTCTGGTGTATTCCGCAGCTGACCAGGTGACCGTTGATAAAGCAATCATAGAATTCGTGAGCCTTAAGGCTTCATTTTCAAAATTCGTTCGATTTCCAGTTATGTAGAGATACCCTGAGGCTTAAAGGCGACTCCTTTTACCCTGTATCACCAACACACCAAAAGCAAAGAAACCTGAAATTGAAACAGGCTTGTTACCACAAGAAAAATAGTGTTGCAACAGAAACCAGAAAACTCAAAAAACATAAAAAACAGAACACACGCAAAGTTTAACGAGTTCACGCCCAAACCGGATCGCTACATCTCGCCGGAATCTTTCTCCCGGAATCCACTAAAATCACAAAGGTTCCAAAGAGTTTCCCAAAAGCCAACAACCCTTTACAAAGCCTCTTCTAGTTTCACTATTTCCCATGTTTTCCCCAAGAACACACAAAGTTTATGCTTTTAGTGAATGTTCTCTCCAACTCTTGTCTCTCTCTCAATGACACTTACATCTATTTATACTCACATCCTGACCTAGTTCCCTTTGCTCCTTCCACGAAATTTTCTCCTTTGAGACAAAGCGCATTAAATGAACTTGCTCTTATCTTGTTGTTGAACAAGAGACAAAACCTTACTTGACCTAGTTCCCTTTGCTATTTATATTATGCTTTTGCTTTATGGTAGCACATAAACGGCTCTTTAAGTGGTCCTACAAAACTTTGGTCACGTGATATTCCCTTGAGCTGTAGACTTCTTTTCCAAGTCTTGCTATTTTGTCTTAAACTTCATTACTAATCTCTACAAAACTCCACCTAGTAATGAGAGATCAAATAGTCAAAACAACATGTAAGCTTACCCTGACATTGAGATAGACCTTCTTCTTTTAGTTTCTAGATTCCAATCCTAGTTCCTGCGTCTTACTACTCCGCCTTGACACGCAACAAGTTCAACGCAACTTGAAACTTGCTAACAGTCAAGATTTTGGTGAAGATATCCGCCGGATTATTCAGAGTAGATATCTTTAACACCTCCTTTGCTAGTTCCATTTTGTACAGTTCCAGAATCTTACCCAAATATCCTTCTTGTGACAACCTCAACCCTCCCTAAGCTCTGTTCTAGTGATTTCCATCCTGAGAATTTTCTTGGCTGCACTGAGATTCTACATCTAGAACTTGATACTGAGACGTTGTTGCTTCAATTCTGAGATAATCCTTTGTCTTTAGCAGCTACTAACATGTCATCTACATAGATGAGCAGATAGATCCTTGTTCCCTCACCTAGAGTCTTGATGTAAGCACAATTATCACACATGCTTTTCTCAAAACCAATCTCTATCATAAAACTGTCAAACTTTTGATTATACTTACTCGGTGATTGCTTCAGACCATAGAGAGACTTATTCAACATACATACTTGGCTGTCACAAAGACAAAAATCGTCTCAAAATTTTGTCAAACGACTAATATGATGCTTCACAAAGACAAAATCGTCTCAAAAATTTATTTATTTTAACATCTTTTTGGAAGGCATTCTGCATATTATAACGGTCAATCGCGTTATGTTTCCGAGCCGACCTTTGTTTATCCTACTGTTGAGTTTGGAGGATATAATTTATAATATACACTAATTGACAAAATTAACTTCCTCCCGCTATAATGATGTATTAAATCGACAATTACAATGAGAGATTGAATTTTTTTGGCATTTATTGTGATGGATGAGTTTAGTTTGTTGCTCTACCAGTCAATCCTATGGTTTGACATAATTAATCTAAATATATATATATCTAAATGCAATTTAAAAAAGAAGTTCAAGAAATGACAAGAAAAAGTTTTTATGAAATGAAAGGTAACCTAATGTATTATTCTACTTTAGGGTAATTGAGTTTTAGATCAAACACCACAATGATTCGAAGGTTTAACCAAACTTTAACTTGAACCGCCAAAATATATTACATTTTCGTAAGTAAGAGTTCCCGAGTTCCCACAACATCGCCAAATCACTATTTTTGGGAGCAGAGTCGGTTAGAAATTATATGACGTCTAAATTACACCAACAAAATGATAAATCACACTACACCAAAAAAATTATCTAAAAATTAATGCCCTAAATTTTTTTAATAAAATTTGCCGCTTAAAGCCATTGCTTTATGAGTTTTAGCCCATGACCAAGTCGTGTCTAGGAGCAAAGTCGAGGTTTATGTTGACGTGTGTGTGTGTGATCTCATAGTTGACAAAATATACGTCCTTTTTACAGAACCGCGTTTTGTTTTATTAACTTATATAATTCATATTTTTTATTGGCCGTTTCTCAGTTTCTTAAAGAACAATATGTTTGGACATTACAGTATGTTATGGAAAATACTATTAAACCCCATAATTATCTCTTCCTTTGTTTCATGCAATATTTATCTTTCACTGTTTGTTTAATGTTATCTATCATAAATAATTAGGACAGGTTCTCAAGAAGGACATTACTATAATTTTTTCTTTTGCTAATCACTATGAACTCCAAATAAGAGCATGCACAGTCTTCAAATAAAACAAGTAAAAAAATAGGTTAATTGGGAGTTTAACCAAATGTTATTGAATTGATGATTCTCTTAGATTTTTGTCAAAAACTCATTCAGAGTTGTTGCATTGTATTTTGTTTATAGATTCAGAAAATGATTCTCAATGGAATTTGAATAAAAGAGAGAAAAGTAAGGGTAAAACCGGGAATTGACATACTTTTTTTTTTCCCTTAAAAAGCTGTGTATAAAGTGCAGTCTCTCTGCCATAAAGCTCTTCTTCAGATGATAACAAAAACAGAGCAAAGTTACCCAAAAAAAAAAAAACAGAGCCACGAAGAGTTTTCCAATAAACTTCAAAATCAGCGAAGGATCTTTAGAGATGGGAGATGTGGTTTTGTTCATAGATGAGACGAATTCGAGATTGAGAATCTCGCGTTGCAGAATCTGCCATGAGGAAGAGGCAGAAAGTTTCTTCGAAGTTCCATGTGCTTGCTCAGGAACCGTTAAGGTAAAGAACAAATAAAACTTAATGTCTAATTTTAGTTCTCATCGTTTCAATTTTTCTTTCCTGCGTTTTTGAAACTAACAGAGTTTTTTCTTCTCCGAATCTCAGTTCGCACACAGAGATTGCATACAACGTTGGTGCAACGAGAAAGGAAACACGACTTGTGAAATCTGTCTTCAGGTTCTTCTGCTTCTTGATTCACTCCGAATCTTCCTTTTTGAAAAAAAAAAAAATTGGTTTTTGATTTTGTGATGTGCGCTTTGCTGTTTTCAGATAAATTAAATATTTCCTTTTCTCTCCAAACTCTTTAATTTCTTGAATTGCTTATTGCATCACTGTTGGTTTTTTGTCGTTCAAATAATTTCATATCGATAATGATAGTTTAGGAAAAATAAATATAATTTGATCGTCGCAATTACTTGTGAACTTACGTTATTTTCTTTCTTTCTAAATTCAGTGAATTTTTAAAAATAAAATGATAAAATTAAAAGTAGTAGGACGATTGCGAATGTTTTTGTTTCAAAATTATGAAAAAAAAAAACTATTAACATTAAAATCCTGCAGGTGTATAGACATGGATATACAGCAGTTTCAAAACAATCTAAATTGATTGAAGAAGAAGTCACAATAAGGTAATTATATTTGCTAATAGATTAACAAATCAATTAAGTTGAAAAAAAGAATTGCAAATAATTGACTCATTGACGTGGTTTCCTGATTCCTTCCTTGCCTACGCGTAGGGAAGATAGCTTGCAAATAACTAGTTTATTATCATAATTTTCAACAAATAATTATAATCATAAAATAAAATTGCAAATGTTCTGTTTTTTTTTTCCTCTACCGGAACAGAAGTAATGGACGAAGAAGAAGAAGAAGACGACGACGATTAGCTGAATCCAATTTTACTCAGTGTAACTCTGTCGCTGATAGAGGAGCTACTTTTTGCAGATCATTAACTTTCACTGTGAGTTCTCTCTCTCTCTCTTTTTTTTTTGTTTATTATCTCTAAATCATTTTTTTTTTTTGGGAAGTATTTTGATTATAGAGTATGATACTAAGAGATAATCAATCAATAGTAATAAATTAGTTAAAACAAATGATGAGGTAGGAAAAAGTCCTTAGTTTAGGGAAGCTCTGAAATAGATATGGCAACCACTACTTACTGTTTCTTGGCTTTTTGGCCAAACTATTTAGTAGCTATGTGGCAAAAAGCCTATAAATGTGAATATTTATAATGTTTCTTTTTCCCACCATGAATAATAAAGAATTCTTCAATATATTTAAAATTAATATGTACAATGTTACCGTTACAAAACTTTGTCACTAATATTTGTTCATAGTCTTTCACCATTTTTAGAGTTTTGTTGCAAACTTGGGGGTTAGAAAAATTGATATTTAATGGTTAGGAATGTTTGTAGCAAAAGAAAAGCACATAGGTTGGGTAAGTTGTTGGTTGGCCAAGAAAATTTGAGCATTTCAATATATAAACAAACATTGTCTCACCTAAGACCACAGCTCCTACCAAAATATTTTTCTTACCCTTTTACCAAATTCGGATTGCTTCGTAGAGTTTTTTTTTTCTCTTTTGTTGAAGCCAACCAAGTGTTATGATTTTGGACCCAATTAGTTAAATATTATATCCTTAAAACCAATGTTAGTAGATAAAAATGTTTGTTAAAAAACTAATGGATACATAATATGTGCAGCTTTCAGTGTTTTTGCTGATGAAACATACATTCGATGTGATTTATGGAACCGAAGAGTATCCATTCACTGTGTTTACGGTAAAAAAATGATCTTTCTTTTCAGACACCAATCATTAAATCAGAGAACAAAAAAAAGTTCCTTAAAATGTATTTTAATACGTATATCTGAATTAAGAATTGGGTGAATGCAGGTAATAACATTAAAAGCCATTGGAATTCTATTGCCAATGTTCATTATAATTCGAACAATCGCAGCTATTCAGAAAACTCTCCGTCGTCTTCAATATCCCGTAAGTTCCCCGATTTTTTTTTACTTAATTAATTAATTCCCAAAGTTCATTTATATATACGTAAATAAAAATATGCATATGCATGTATGTTTGACCATATATTTCCAAATAATTTGCATGTGAATATTATTAATGTTATTCACGCATGCGAGTAGGGATAAATAGGTTGTTGGTACCACGTTTTGAAAAAGATTTTGTGATCATGGGAAAATCTTAAAAACGAAATTTGACTTTGAATCTCTAGTATCATCACCAAGTCCAAAACGTTATGTATCATTTAATGCCAAGTGTGAAATTTCAACTTTCTCTCTATATGTCGACTTTTTGGTGATGTTTGATTTTTGAGAATAGGAATCTGAAGAAGATACGTTGAGCTCTGACGACGAAGTAGACGACGATGAGTTGGAAGAAGAAGAGCAACAACAACATTTGGCTTAAAATCAACGTTTTTTTTTTTTTTTTATAACGAAAAGCATCTATTCGATGCTCATTGTCACTTTTTATAACAAAGTAAAAAATAACGTAAATTCACTTTTAAATTCGCGTTTGATTATTATCAAATTGGCAACCTGTTTTATAGTTTTCTAATCAGGATATATTTATTAACCCTGCTTGCTTAATTACCAAAATTAAAATAAAATAAGAGTATGTTTGTCACTATAGTATTAACTATTTTTACTAAATCAGTTGTGGTAAAAGAAAATCACTTTCGCCACCAATTATGAAAAACAGAATCTGCGAATAACTCAACATTATATTCACAAAACTAACCGATCCTATTATACAGTCTGAAAACCGCAAAACTTCACAAAAGGCTCTGAAGACTGAAGCTAAAAACCACACCTCAAAAATGGGTCTACTCAATTTCCGGCCGACTCGGGTTTTAGATTTTGACATGAATCGAGCTTGGTTTAAGGGTTAAAAGAAGAATGGCAAACAGGAAAGGATAGAGAGCAGCTAAATCAATCGGAGAAATGTGTTGGCCATGTAGTGTAGCTCAGACACTGAGTCCTTTGAAGTTGAGTAATCAGAATCTGATGCAACACTACCGATGATCTTCTTTATCATTTCTGCCATTTTACGGTCCGTTTTTCTATGGTTTTTACCATATACGGCCTCGAATTCTTGGGATTTAATCACGGCTCTTTGAAGTACATAATCTGGAAGACCTATGGAGATTGAACCCGAAAAAATGATGAGTGAATGCTTTTGTTTAAGTGAAAAGAGAAGGAAGAGATTGAGGCGATGGAGTGGTGAATCCAATGTTCTTACCAGCTAACCGAGCAACATTAACTCCATAGCTTTTAGGACATGCACCAGGCGTCAATCTATAGAGAAATGTAACTTCTTCCACTCCACCAATTCCTTCTCCCACTTGACATGCCATATGGCAAAGCGAGACCTATCCAAAAATATCAAGAACCATCGGGTTTTCGGGTAAGTTTCAGAATGTACACAAAAAAAATCAGATGATTGATAGACTCAACAAGTCTTCCAAACGCGGAATCAAGCGCTTTAACAGTGCTATTGATCGTGCTAAAAAAAACACAATGCTATTGATCATAATCTGAATCAGACACTCTCACAATACCTTCGGATTGGTTTGATAATCCATAGAGAGACGATGATAATGAGTAGAGAACATTCCTCTACATTGCACCTTGTCTATGAAGTGCTCAAGTACAGATTCCCTGTAAGAAATTAAAGATAATATTAGATAATCTGAACAATAACAGTAAGTCCCAACAACAAGATACACAGTAATGATTCAACATACGCAATGGCTTGTCCATCTGATGTGGCTGTTCCTCGTCCAAGCTCATCTAGCACCACCAGAGAATTTCGGGTCGCTGATGACTGCATATTATAATATTGTGTTTGTTGGTATTTCGCATAGTTTAACATAGCATGTTAACAAAACTAAAAAAGATAATAGCTGTGGTATGTATCACATTAATCTTAGAATGCTTCATGTAATCAAGTTGACAAACAGTATGAACATCACTTACCAACATTACAGCAGTTTCTGAAAGTTCTGTTAAAAATGTGCTTTGTCCTGCCATAATATGATCTTTTGCACCCATCCGGACAAAGATTCTATCAACAGGCGAAAGCTCAAAGGTTTCTGCTGGGACATCTGCTCCAATCTATGAAAAAATCATCATTGCTTGAGTCTCTTTCATCGACAACGAATGAGTCGAGGTCCATCGCCTTCAAAATTCAAAAAATATGATAGCGTTACCTGAGCCAAGATTACAGCCAAGCAAACTTGGCGAAGAAGGGTTGATTTTCCACCCATATTAGGGCCTGTGAGGAGAATGAAACTGGCCTGCTTTGAACCACCAATCTTTACATTATTTGGTACAAAAGAGCCTCTGCCTAATGAATCACCCCTCAGAACTGGATGCCCTAGACCAGTGGCGGACAAGTGCGGAACATCATCAGATGTAGATCCTGATATTACTGGACGGCATCTTACTCCTTCGTAAGAATCACTTGCAAAAGCTAGGCTAATCAACACGTCCAGCTCTGCAATAGAATGAATTCATGTCAACAACGCATCCACAGAAAGATCTAAGAGCACACTTTGTTTGCATGCCTAATTCTATCAAACAATCTTCTACCCAAGTTATCTCTTGCTTATAAGATATAATTGAACTATACCTCAGCAGCAGCAGGATTTAATTCACACAACAAGTTGCAGAGAGCTCTAAGATTCATTTTTCATCTGCATGTATACTTCTAACTCAGTTTATAAAGTATGGGATCAAACTCGATTCTAACTGGCTCGACACCGGGGTGGCAGTAATTAACAGGTATTGACTAAGAAAAAATCATTTTCTGGAGGAAGAAACTGACAAGTATTTTAAAAGAAAAGAGAAGTCAAAGTTGGCATCTAAACAAAAAATTAGAAAACATGAACTTGTTCATACCAGCTGTTACAGAAACCAATTGTCTCCATTTTTCTTGATGCTCGCAGAAACGTCCAATTAATCTTTGCGAAATGCTCTTTAGGGCTGACTCTTTTTCAGATTTTGCTTGTGATAGATCTTTTAGTAATTTCTTGATGGTAGGAGTCCAGTATCGAAAGACACCCTGAAAAGATGGGTGTAAACAGTAAGAAAATTTTCGAGAAGATTATATATCTTCCTATCAGTGAGGTTAAGATCATAAGGAAACAATCAGAAATGCGAGACAGAAAGACTCAACTAAAACCATCAGATCGACTTGTTGAGATGAGAATGCCATTTTCTTTAAAATGCGAAACTTGGTCGATTGTTTACCTTTTTGGATGAGCATAATTCATAATCTTGAGGAACACTCCCACTTAAACTTTCAGGAACTTCCAAGAGGTATTCGTCTTTGCCAACTGTCACATAATTTATCTGGACAAGATCACCAAAGCTCTGATCAGCACACTCAGTTGATTAGGCATTTAAGAGGCAAAAACATATATGGAAGTAATTCTCACTGATGCATCTCCGAGTAATTTTCGTTGCTCCTTCAGATGTTTTGTCAAACTGGATTCCAATTCTTTTACCGTTTTGCAGGTAAAATCATACTCTTCATCAGCTCCTTCATGAGGTACTACACGTCCAGAATTGTGAGCTTCTACCCAGTCAAAAGCATCCTTGAAATACTTAATGGAGGATGAGATGTTTGGAAGACTTTGACCTGACATAAAAAGTATGTAAGATGCTGTGGATTTACCAGTCTAAGAATGTGAATATGGAAAGTACTGATGATACCAGGTGTAAGCAAGTGAAGCAGCCGCCTGGATTTATCATGCTTCAGAATAACACGAAGGGAAGAGCATGCTTCTACCATTGTTTCACAACCACGTAGAGTTGATATGAACTCTTGTAGCTGCTTCTTTGCCACATCTTCATATAGAACTACTTTATCTCCATTTCTTCCACTAGCTTCACTGTAACATGTAACACAACGATTGTTTTAACAAAAATGTTTAGTAGATCTCTGGTATAAACATGCAATGCAAGATATAACATCTCCTCAATCCAGCTAATCCCTTACATGCTAGAAAAGTTACGTGCAATCAACCGCTCCATGTCTGGAAGTCTGGACAATGCCTTCCGGAATTCGAGCGAGTACGGGAGATTTTCCCCCTGAAGGTAGGGACAGTAACATAATTCATAGAGTTGTCAGACGGATAACATATATGGGAGTCTTCACATTGCATGCAGAGTAAGCTTCATAATATTAAGGAAATAATTTCCAGAAATAGATGGTTAGTTGAAAGCATAAGAAAACATCATATTTGCCATTGAGATACAGTGGCATAACAAGATCTTGAACACCCATATTATGGGAAAATAGAGTAGTTCTGAAGAGATCTGTTCATGATGCAAAACTGAAAATGAAAAAGGGTAAAATGGAAACCAAGATGACAGGTTATTGTCTATTTGAAAAACAGAGAAATGTACCCCATTGCTTGTAACCCATACACCACATGTCAGCAGCATATAAAGTCAAGAAATTCTTTTAAAGACTCACCCGCAGAATTGCTACAGCATCTTGACGTTCCTTGATCAGTTCCGGATTATATAGGGGTCTTGCCAGCCACGTTTTCAGTAACCGTTTCCCAGACGCAGTGACACATTGATTCAATTGTGCATACAGCGTTCTTCAAAAAACAACACTCACTTTAGATTTAGAACACATCAATTACGTTTGATAATATAGCAAGATCGAGAAACTTTACCCCAAAAAGCCTCCATTTCTGCTGTTTTCAAATATCTCAAGGTTTTCGAGGGCAGCAGCATCAAGAACCATGTGCTGTTTCTCAGTAAAGTTGTTGAAATCGCAGCAAGGCAGGGTTTCAAACTTGGCAAACCTTAGAAGACTCTCGTCCAAGAAAGCTTGTCTCAGGTAGTAAATGGCACCACCAAGAGCAGAGAGTGCTAGGCTACCATTCTTATCTCCAGTTGCTAATTCAGACAACATTTTTGGTAGGAAGCTTGAACCACTTTCATTGCTAAGGGATCCATCACCTATAATCTTTCTTCCCTCACCAGAATAAGCAGAAGCCGGTTGACAACTGATTCGCTTGTAGAAAATTCCAACTTCATGTATGGTCTTCTCTGCATCCCAGAATTCAGAAAGTGGAACCAGATTATTTATCAAGGGATTTCTGGTGTGTCTAACTATTGTTCTCTCTGTTGCAGAACTCAGCACATTAGCTGGTTTAATGATTTCCACCGGCCTTATTTCAGAGAGCATGCAAGATAATGCACTGCAATCTTGATCATCCTTGAACTGTTAGGAGTTGAAAACAATGCCGTCAAATAGAATAGAAAAGCCAAAAGCCAAAAATATCCACAGAGACGGTTCCTAAGAGGGATTATTCGAGATATGTTACATATGCTAAACATGCATCGCTTTTCTTTTAATCAGTTCAATGACTAGAACCCACCTGCCCCAGAATGATCTTCTTTGTTGCAACATCAACCAAACAGACACCAAAATTGTGCTCTGCTTTCTGGTCAGTTAAACTCTCTCCTCCTTCAGTCAACGCCATCAAATAAGATGCATCCGGATTAGTTAATAGCATCTCCCCATCTGTCAGCGTGCCTCTTGTAACAACTGCACATATTTCACGCTTCACAACCTACAAGAACAGGAGTAATGTCACTAGGAGTCCTCCCTATCATAACTTTTTAACAAAAGCACCAGCCATCGTAAATGAATTTTAGTTTCATTAACAATCAAATTAATTGACTAGAAAGTGATGATGCCTACTATAACTAAATTCATGGTGGGACCTACTTTATCCTTGGAGCCTTTCTCTTTTCGGCGTCGCTCCAGCTGATCAGGTGTTTCTGTTTGCTCCACGACTAAAACCCGATAGCCCTGTTCCATTCAATTCAATCAGCTTTATTTCTACCCAACAGTATAACTTTTTGCCCATGAATGTGATTTTTCCCACACATAACAAGAAATAAATAATACTTAGACTGGAGTTACTATGTTTCTGGAAACAAACCTTTTTAACTAATTTCTCGATGTTAACAGAGAAATTCTTCTCGGGAAATCCACAATGTGGTTGTTCTCCCTAGAAAACAAAAACCTACATCAGGTGCTTATAAAGAGACAAAAAAAAAAGACAGAGAGAGTACAGGAGAAATGCATAGTGTATTTTACCAATGAAAGGGACATTTTAGAATGATTTGATGTCAATCCTTTGGTTTTTAGTACATTTTAAAGAGATGTATTGAAAAGCATCAACAAATTATGAGTTATAAAAAATCAACTACCTTCATGTACTGTAAATCAAGTTCCTTGGCTCCTACATGCGCATCCATCTCAAAAAGCTCATAGAATTTACCCATCTGATTGTCATCAAAAGAAAGCCATTTAATCCTCAAATCTCCTACCAATAAATAAGTTCTGATTAAATAAGCAATTATTGATCTACCTTGAAGAAAACAACTTTGTCCATATGTTTTGATTTAAACTCCCACCATTGTCTCTGAAAAAAGGCCACAGAATCAAATAAGTGAAATTTGAGTAGCTTCATCAAATATACCGAAGCAGATTTCCATATGCTCTTACCTGGCCTCCTGTTAATCTCTTCACAAAATCAGGAGGAAGGTAGAGTGTCCTCGGATCATAATTCTCATCGGTAGGGCGTCTCCTTTTTGTATCTCTTCGGTCTCTGCTCACCAAGAATTATGTACAAGAACAAAAACATTAAAACTTGCTAAAATAGGGATCATGCGACCTACTAATACGTCATGAAGTTAAAAGAAAATTAGAGATGCTCCTGCAAGTAGAAACAATTATTGCTTAAGACACAAATTAAACTTAAGTAGATAGATAACCTCAAAGTTCGTAGGTACATATACATATTCTAGATTTTTTCTACTCCTAGCCACCGTAGCAAATAGCCTCTAAGATCGAAAAAAATAGTGAAAGACTTACACTCCCAGGAAGCGAAATTTCTCAGATTCACGTGCACCAAATCTAGCCAGAGCATCCCCATCCAATATGTTATCATCCAAACCCTTGACCACCGTATCAGCTGCAGTAATAAAAGAAAAAATTTAGCAACCAACAACGAACACCATCTTAGGCCAAAGTCAGTGCAAGAGACATTTTGCATGATTCTCAGCTGTTAACAAGATGCAACCTTGAAGTATCACAAACAAAAAATGCAAACATAAGCCTTTAAAACAAGACAACTTCGGTTTACCTTGTTCAATCTTCTTCGCAGGCTCCACAACAGAAGCCTTAAAACTTTTCAAGGTAGTGTCCTTATCAATCCTGATTTTCTTCTCACTACCTGATTTCGCTACTTCACTAGTCTTCCGCTTTTTAGAGTCAGCTTTGGAAACTCTATTTACCTTGAATGTTTCTTCATCTTTCTCTTCCACCAGCTCTTCTTCATCCATCATCTCATCCTCATCATCCAACTCCACATCATCTTCCTCGCTCTCACATAATGCCTTCCCCGCGTTCTTTCCCCAGTCTTCATCGCTAGAATCATCACCATCACATTTGTTTTCTTTCTCTTCTTCCACATTACCCATCTCCACATCATCATCATCATCATCCGTCACAACTCTTCTGAAAGCCGAAGCGCCTCGTCTCAATCGCTTAAACCTCTCTCCTGATTTTCCCCCAACCCCCCACTCGATCTTCTCCTTCCCCAAATCCAAAGATTCCTCTTCCCCATCGTCATACTCGATCACATGCTTTCCCTCACCCTTGTTGAACGATGTCACGCTCCCATCATACCATTTCTTATCCAACGGCCAATAAACTCTAACTTGCTTTCCCACCACCTCGTCCCCGTACGTATTTACCGCCGAAGGTGTCTGTCCGATGACGAGGAGGGGCTTCTTAAGCTTGGACTGTACAGGAGAAGGAGTCGCCGGACCGGGGCTGGGACTACGAGCAGAGATAGGGTTAGGGTTAGGGTTAGATTTGGGGGTTTTCTTAACGGGGAGCGGTGGAGGATGTGACGGAGACGGAGAACTAGGGTTAGGGTTAGATTTGGGGGTTTTCTTATTGGAGAGTGGGGATGGAGATGGAGAAGAAGATGAGGTAGATTTGCCGAAGAAAGCGGTGATTTGACGCTGCGGGTTCACCAGCGGAGACCTTCCGCTGATCTGTCGGCGAGACGGCGCCATTCGGAGAGGAGAAAGCGAAGAGATAGTTGGGAGAGGGAAAGAGGATGAAGGAGAGTGAAAGAGAGTGCGTGATGGATGGGGGAGCTTAATGGAGATTGCGCGGGAATTTCACCGGGAAAGACGCCGGCGAAATGGCGGGAAACAACGCCTAGTAAATAATAATGTCACTGCGAGTGTCATGGAAAGACTGAATAAGGTGAATCAATCATGCCGTTAGCTTTTCCCGGTGGGCCCACTAAGGCCCATCAGTTTTAATTATCCAATCCAGAACCGGTAAGACTGAACCGATCCCTTCAAATCAAATGACAACATTTGTTTCTAGAATCGCAAAATGAACCCGACCACTAGAAAATGAAGAAAACTATATGTTATTATCGAAAGATTGTCGCAAACATGCTGGGAAAACAGTAGCTAGCAGGGTCTGATTTTGGATGATGGGATCAATTACGTTGTTCCTGCAGAATATCATGTCTGTCGGAAGAGGACGAGCCCTTCCTATGCTGTCCATCAACCTACTAGACTCAAAGAGAGGGATGCGTTGCTCTCACTTCCTAGAATTCCTTTTGTCGGTTGAGGTCCATTTGTTTTTAGGATATTGAGGGAGGATGGGCGATCATTTTTTTACCGGAAAAATCGCATTTTTAACTTTCAAAGTACAACTCACTTACATTTTAAACCTTGAGACTTTTGCACATTCGCTTTAAACTATCAAACTAAAGAAATTCTCAGTTAAAACAGTTTATTAGTTTGTGTCGCCGTAACTTAACAGCACGGTTAACTTTCCTTTAATCAATGATGACGTGGTTTTCATTTTCGTTTTAATTATTTTATTTTTTTAGAAGAAAGATTTTTAAAATTAAAAAAATAATTATATAAAGCAAAAAAGCAAAAAAAAAATGTTTAATAATCTTCCTCGTTGGAATCTCTTCTTCCTCTCGCGAACTCAACGCACCTTCACCTCACTTCCGATCTCGTCCGCGGTGTCCTTATTTCTTCATCGAGTTTGTTTCTTCCGTCGATTCTAAGCAGCGGAGGAGGGGGTAATGAAAATTTCGGTAGATTTGGAGGAGGCGGAGATAATGGATTTTGGAGGGATTTGTTTTCTCTTGCAATTTCAGTGGCCGTCGCAAAAGAGAAACAGTTACCCGATTTGCTTATACATCATCTGCTTCTCTTCCTATTGATATGTCAACGAGAATTTCAATTTTCTTCCACAATATCTCATAACCCAAAAAATCCAGAAAGAAAAATAGGGGGAAGAGAATCACGAATTCGATATTCGATTTATTTTTGATGAAATTGGGTTAATTTAATTGTGATTTTGGAAGTTAGACGTTTGTTTTGATTTGTTTTGTTGGTAGATGGAAGTAACACGAAGAAGATGAGGACATTTTTTTTTATTTTTTTAATTCTTTTATTTTTTTAATTATAATAAATAATTAAAAAACAAAGTTTTTAAAAAATAAACCACATCATCATTTTTAACGGAAAGTTAATAGTGCCGATAATTTTTTTGGCGGCGCAAACTAATAAGCTAATTTGATGGTTTTAACTGAGAATTTTTTTAGTTTGATGGTTTAAAGTGAGAGTGCAAAAATCTCGAGATTTAAAGTGTTAACAAGTTGTACTTTCAAGGTTAAAAATGCGATTTTCTCTTTTTTTACCGACGTCGAATGGACGTCGTCCATGTGGTGTCGTTTTGTTGGGTTTCCAAGTATCCGGAAAATCATCCCTTACATTATACTCTTTTTGATTCATACTAAGAAATGTTCAAGGTTTTTGCCCCTATATTAAAATTTATTTTTCTAAACTAGAACACTATTTCTTATCTACCTACACACAATTCCAACCAATATTAAAATAATTTGTATGATACAAAAGTAATTAATTTTGCATTTAAAAATTGAAAGCATAGTATAATTTGAAACAATTTATTCCCTTAAAATTATTATTTATTGTGAAAACACGTAATTGTGGATATAGATGTACGAAAATCCAAACCAGAAACCAAAGTAAACGATGCGAAACAACTTCTGCAAATGTTGCTCTAATTTAACATCCTCTGGTTTTTTTTTTTTTTTTTTGGCCAATGAAGTTTTATGCTATTTAGCTCTTGTAACAGACATTTTCCTTTTTGGTAATATAATTCAAATTTTATCAAAGAAAAAAAGAAAGTAAACGTTATTTCTAAACAACTTGTTTTTGATGATAATTTTGTTAAAAGTCAAAAGTAATGCAATAGTAACAAGAAACAAGAAACAATGAAATTTCCAAGAATTATACAAAAGTAAATTTTGGTTTGAATTTCTTAAACAGGTAAAAGATGACTTGTACAAAATCCATTTCTACCGTCTCTAAGTTAAGAAATCTAATAAGATAACAAAGAAAGCACACATAACATAAGAAGACATACTTGGTTTCCAAATCCGTTTTTTTTTGGTGGTGGTGTTACTGAATTTCTTAAAAAGAAAAAAAAGGATTTAGATAAAACGGATGTCAAAGGTGTTAGGATCAATCTGCCAAACATTCAGAGCTGCATATTCCTCCAAACACTCCTTAAGCTGAGCCTCACTGTATCCCTGTTTACATCCAAATCACTCAGTCTCAGTGATCGATCATCCATTAAGAGAAGAAGAAGAAGAAGAAGAAGAAGAAGAAGAAGAAGAAGAAGAAAAAGAAGAAGAAGTAGTAACTAACCTTTCTGGAGATCCAGTTAAGTGCATTTGCGTAGCTCACGTGTGTCTTGTTCGATCTTGCAGCTTCGTCTCTTATGATGGAGTATGTGTCTGATATTGCATCCAGTCCTGCTTTCTGTCGATCATCCGCATACAATGATATTTTCGACATTTGCATTAGTCTAAGCGCTTCATCCACATCACTTTGTGCCACTGATTCTGAGAATCTCAACCTTGCTAGTGCCTATAGAACAAAACCAAAACCATTTATTTACTCAAATTGTGCCCCCACCTCAATCCAACCCAAGTTTCCTACTTCCAAGTCTTGTTTTTTAGTTCTACTTACAGCGGATATGCGCAGAATGCTGAGCAGAGTTCTCACTGTTGTGTAAGAATGAGGAGTATTTGATTTCGCTTCTTCTTGCCTGATGCTGGAATAAGCTGTTGCTATATATTCCTCTAACTCTGCTGGAACGTATGGTGATAATCTCCTCGCAGCTGAAATGTATGCACTAAAGAAACCAGAGATGCTCATGTTAAAGTCTGTGACTCTGGACAACAAGAAGAATGTTATAGAAGCAATTTAACCTACCGGAGAATATTAGGTTCCAGCGGCTCGAAGCCAAGCGCAGGAGATTCTCTTGTCTGGTGCACATGAAGCACATGCTTAGCCAATTCAAGGTCACTGTCCATATCAGCTCGATCTAAGATCAACCACAGAAGATCAAATCTTGAAAGAAGGGCTGGTGGAAGATTTATGTTTTCAGCTGGGGTTCTTCGCAAATCGTATCTTCCCCTTCATAAACACAAAGATACATAATTCAATAACTGATAGCAACGATCCCACACCTTTCATAAGATTTTTTTTGTTTTTATTCATATTATAAAAAGGTCAGTTACCAGGCTGGATTGGCTGCAGCAAGAACAGCTGTTCGAGCGTTCAAAGACGTGGTAATCCCAGCTTTCGCAATGCTTACAGTTTGCTGTTCCATGACCTCATGAATTGCAGTACGATCGGATTCATCCATCTTATCAAACTCATCAATTGCACAGATTCCCATGTCAGCCAGGACCTGAAATAGAAATTGTACCAAATGTTCAAAATCACATAGCTCTTAGCAAGACATCATATTTTCTATAATATCCTAAGCAAAGAATCATTGTATCTCACCAGTGCTCCTCCTTCTAAAACCATCTCATTTGTTACTTGATCTCTCATAACAGCGGCGGTTAGACCAACTCCACTGCTACCTTTTCCTGTTGTGTAGACTCCCCTTGGAGCAACATTTATAATGTGCTTGAGAAGCTGACTTTTGGCAACTCCAGGATCACCCATCAGACATATATGCACATCTCCTCTGATCTGCAAGATAATTCATGCATGGCTGATTTTAGTACTCTACGCAAATAATATATGTTCCAATCAATTGCAATGTGCTTTTGAATGGCTGCACATCTGAACCTAAAATATAAATCATATAGCTCCGTAACTCGATGAACAAATACGACGCACACTTTTAAGTGAATGGGATGATATCATTGGAGATGAACTAAAGCAAACAACTGCTTTTAACCAGTGTATAGTTTTCATCATAAAAAGGTAGCAACATCATAGGATCATTGCAAGGTAAAATTAAAGGAGTGGAGACTTTACCTTCATCCCATCCTTTAACTGCCTGTGAGGAGCACCCACAAGAAGGAGAAGCAGGGCTTTTTTAATATCTTCATGTCCATATATCTCAGGGGCCAGAGATCGCGATAGCTTATTGTAAATGTCACCATCCTCGGCCAAACGTGCAATCTGTTCTTCCTCATCTTTCTGAAACTCATATCTGTAGATTATAATAAAAAAAAGGTCAAGATGCTTTCTGATATTGTGGACACACCAAAGCCACTTTATAACTTAAGCAAATGCCAAAAAACATGGAATAAGTTACTAAATCAGATATTTCTTCAGAGTTAAGGGTATTGGCTTACTCCTCGTATTTCTTCTTGAAATGAGTCACAGATGTTGCTTCCAGATATGTGTCTGCTACCAGGCCAGCTCGAAGTGCCTTAAACCCAGTGTAAGGAATGGGAAGAAAAATCCCTGAGAATTCAACAACGTCACCAGGTGCTACCTACAAGAGTTTAAAGGAATCTAGTAAAAAATTAACAATTCTACTACAAGTGACACTGAAAACAACAATATATATTGGTCGAGTTTCGGTACAGCAAAGGAAAAAAATCCTCTTGAATGCAGGGCAAGTACTGACAACAAAAAAATTCAATTTGTAAGCTGCACCATATAAAGTTATTTACTTCGCATCTAATGAAAATATCTAGATTCCTGGCAGTGTTCACTGTGCTGTTAGGAGCTGTTTTGAATCCATTAAGCTAGAGTATTCGCTCTATTCAATAGCTGCTAAACTTATGCATTTAAGCCGAATAAAACCTTCACCTTGGACTATTCCTAAGCAACCTAGCTATTGATTCTGAAAGGAGAATAACTAGACTCTAATAATAGCATGACACTGAGATCAAGAAAAACAACCTTTCTTGTCAACTCTCCTCTTAGATGAACAGTCATTGACCTCGGAATATGCCCTTTAGGTACATGCTCAGCCAACTCTTGCATCTTGGCCTGCAATGTAAGAATTCTTTTACTCATTAATTTGATATCAGTGCAACATTCATATAAATGACACTCGCCAAGCAGAACAGAACCTCCTGAAACTTTAGAAACTTTGATGCTCTTAGCTGAAGAATAGGATTTCCAGCTTTGCTGTCAAGGCGACAGCGGCTGGAGGGACACTTAAACAAAGGCATGAAAACTCTTGATGTAACTTCCTGATTTGGCATGTAACAGAAAGATAATCAGAACTAGTATTAGGAAAATAAATAAAGAAACTACGATCTGGCAGGCATAGTTGGGTACCTGGTAAATTTCATGACCACAATCTTCGCATGTGTATACAGCAACCGCCATCAGTGGCTTGACATCCGAACAGCGAGTCACAATACCAGATATCCTGACAAGTTGCCCAATGTGTGACGCCTTAACCTCCCTGATGGTAGATGGCCGTCCCTTTGAAGGAGCCTTAAAATAAACCTCGCTGAATCAAAATAAATTCATTAGCACACTTTTGATAGAAATATTCAACCTAAAATTGAGTCATCAATAAATCCAAAACAAAACGATTCCTTAACTAAGTTATCAGTTAACTTACTAAAATCTTTTAATCTCCGAAGGAATTTGCTGACGCGGATCAGAAACATCTGCATTATCAGTTACATCCTCGGCTCTCTGTGTCATCAGTATATCATGATCATCATCTGGAAATGCCTCTGTGGGCTCAGGTAGCAACTCGTCAATAGCGGCGGAGAAAATGGAAACATATCTGCGGGTGTTTTCGGTCAACCGTCTGAAAAACTCCTCATCACCATTCTTATACTGCAACAGCAAAGAGATGAGTAAGTTCACTTGGCTTTGCAACATCCATAAAGAAACAACATGAGAGGACCAAAAAAAAACTCACATTGAATAGGTCCTCCAGATCGATCTGAATAGCCCGAATCTTACGATTTGAAACTTCTTGCTACAGAAATCACAGAGCAGACAAAAGGAGGAAAATACAAGGATTATCGTCGTAGCCCAGAAATAAATTTCACAATACGCAGGTTCCCAGAAGATTTTCGCGAAAGCCATACAGAAATCATGAAGACGAAACCAAAACGAAAAAATCTACGAAATAGAGAGAATGATTCGACCTAGGGGACATAAATGAATTTACTAATTTCAATTAGATTGTTAATTTATCGAATAAACCCTAACTTAGGGAGATCCGTTAAAACCCTAGAAGAGAAAATATGATAAACAAAATCAGGAGAAAACTCACGAGAATCTCCAAGTACTTAGATCCGCCATTAGCATCGGCGAAATTCGAGAGAAATTCCTTAGCAAGCGCTGCAAAAAGAAAGGTGAAAATCACAACCACATGAGAACAAAAGAGGAAGAGTTTATCGAGGAGGGGAACAAAAAACACAGCAAGGAAGAAGCGGAGAGATTTTACCTTTATCGGCTTCGTAATCATGCTCTTTCATGGTTGAAACTTAGGCTAAGGCTAGAGAGAGAGTCGGAGAGAAAGGAATGACGAGTGACTGCTGCAAATTTAGGCGGCAAAGCGATGTAAATGAAGACGAGATTTAGGCGGGAAAATTACAGAGAGTGACGACGAGAAAGGGCGGGGTGTCAATGGACGGTCCAGATCTAATGATAAGTGCAGATGTCGAAGATAAAAAATTTTTAAAAAAAAGATGAAAAAGTGTGGCTGCTGGGATTCGAGCCCAGGTCTCCACGGCCACAACGTGGAATTCTAACCACTAAACTACAGCCACTTTGTTGATTAAACTATACACCTTGTGTATATATCTATATACTTGAGTTTCTCACTACGATTAAAATTCTGTTTCCAATAATGGTTTGATTTTTTGACATTTTCGTACGGCAAATGTGGGTGGACAAAGAACACTACTTTGTGTTATTTCTTCTTACACTACTTTTTTGCTTTCATCAAAGCTTGGTCAACAACATCTGTAACGTCGCCTTCATCTTAGGCGATAAAAATTCATGAAATAAATAGCAAACGGAGTCTTGACTAATTTTTTTTTTTTTTTTTTTTTTTTTTTATATTTTTTTTACAGAAAATCGTCACATCTTCTTCTTCCTCTTCTTTCTCCTGTAAGTAATTCTTCTTAATAGTTTCTCCGAATTTCTTCCGGACTCAAGACCGAATCTGTTTTTTTTTTTTTTCAACCTACGACGACCAATCACACATGTCTCGATTCTTTATTCTCACTTTTGTTTTGTTTCTGTTCATATTTCTCTTACTTTCAAGGCTTAGAGAAACTTGATTAGAAACGATTTTGTTTTTTCCAGGTGTTGAACGGAATAAAGATCGGAATCAAAAGTATAAAGAACAAACACTTTATCAACATGACATTTGGCAAAAAGGTTTTTTGTTTTAAAAATCCTTCTTTTTCTATTCTGATTAAATTCCCACGGCCACTATTGTGAAAATGGAGATCAAATTAAGACATGCAAATCAGCATTAAATAAGGTCAAGTATTGTGTGAAGAAGATTTGTTTGACATAATTTATGTGAAGATAAGGTCAAGAAAATGACATCACTTAATTGTTTTTTTTGTTTGGCAAGACATTTCTTTATTGTTGAACTTTTTAATTCCCAACAATGATCTACCAAACACTAATAATTCACACGCAATTATCACAAATCTCAAAGACGAAAAACTGAATCTGTGCCACGTGAAGATGTAAATGAATATACTCTTTTTGTTTCGTTTTCTCTCAGATTCTGGAAATTTGAGTAAAAAAAAAAAGTCAACAATTTGCAGCAAACTCTTAAGAGGCAAAGTAAACCGAGGAGAAGAAGAAGAAGAAGAAGAAGAAGAAAAAAATGGCAGGAGGGTCGTTTGGTCCGACCGGTGTGGCTAAGGAAAGAGCAGAGCAATACCAAGGGAAAGTCACTGGCTATGTCATAATCGCTTGCCTTGTTGCAGCCATTGGTGGATCCATCTTTGGATATGACATTGGAATCTCAGGTTCTTATCTTCTCCTCTTTGGAATCCAAAATCTGAAACCTTGTGAAATTGAGATTTGTTTACAGGAGGAGTCACATCAATGGATGAATTCCTTGAGGAGTTTTTCCACACAGTGTATGAGAAGAAGAAGCATGCTCATGAGAGTAACTACTGCAAATATGATAATCAAGGATTAGCTGCTTTCACTTCTTCACTCTACTTGGCTGGTTTGGTCTCGACTCTGGTCGCTTCGCCTATCACTAGGAACTATGGAAGGCGTGCAAGTATTGTCTGTGGTGGAATCAGCTTTCTCATTGGAGCTGCTTTGAATGCTGGAGCTGTGAATCTAGCAATGCTTCTTGCGGGACGGATCTTGCTCGGTATTGGCATTGGGTTTGGAAATCAGGTAGACATAATTTGCTTGTTGATCCGGCGATAAACCAATCTCATCTTTACCTGCTTTGGCGATAAACCAATGTCATCTTTATGAAAGTAGCTTGCTTTGGTTTTGTTTTCAGGCGGTTCCTTTGTATTTATCAGAAGTGGCACCAACACATCTGCGAGGTGGTTTAAACATGATGTTTCAGTTAGCTACAACTCTTGGGATCTTCACGGCGAATATGGTCAATTATGGTACTCAAAAGCTTAAGCCTTGGGGATGGAGACTCTCTCTTGGTTTGGCTGCTTTTCCGGCTTTGCTTATGACGCTTGGCGGGTTTTTCTTACCCGAGACTCCCAACAGTTTGGTCGAAAGAGGATTGACGGAGAGAGGAAGACGAGTTCTTGAGAAACTAAGAGGAACAGAAAACGTCAATGCCGAGCTTCAAGACATGGTAGATGCGAGCGAGCTTGCGAATTCCATCAAGCATCCATTCAGGAACATTCTGCAGAAACGACATCGGCCTCAGCTAGTTATGGCTATTTTCATGCCAATGTTTCAGATCCTTACCGGGATAAACTCCATTCTCTTCTACGCGCCTGTTCTGTTCCAGACAATGGGATTTGGAGGAAACGCTTCTCTCTACTCATCAGCTTTAACAGGAGCTGTTCTTGTCCTCTCAACATTGTTTTCCATAGCATTAGTGGACAGATTGGGACGACGAGCTCTTCTCATCAGTGGAGGAGTACAAATGATAATCTGTCAAGTCATAGTCTCAGTGATCTTGGGAGTGAAATTTGGAGACAACCAAGAGCTATCAAAAGGGTACTCAATCGTTGTAGTCATCTTCATTTGCCTCTTTGTTATAGCATTCGGATGGTCATGGGGACCTCTCGGATGGACCATACCGAGTGAAATCTTTCCGCTGGAGACTCGTTCAGCAGGACAGAGTATCACGGTTGCTGTAAATCTCCTCTTCACTTTCATCATAGCTCAAGCTTTTCTCTCCCTCCTCTGTGCATTCAAGTTTGGAATCTTCCTCTTCTTTGCTGGTTGGGTCTCAGTGATGACAATCTTTGTCTATTTCCTGCTGCCTGAAACCAAAGGAGTGCCAATTGAAGAGATGACTCTCTTATGGAAGAAACATTGGTTCTGGAAAAAAATATTACCTGAAACAAATCTTGAAGCTGAGAGAAACAATGAGACAAATAGCTCTGTCTAAAGAGAACATATAAACCGATTCTGTAAGATTATTATTGCTTCTTTCGAAAATCAAAAACAAGAAACTTTATGTTATATATTGCATAAAAACAAAGATGTGATCATCATGTGACAACTACAAACGGAATTTAGCACATGAAGAATCCAAAAACACACAACACAAAAGCCATAGAAAGAGTCACAGTGACTGTTTCCCCCCAGAAGAAAAACTCCATTACAGAGTTTGGAATTTTGAGCAGCCAAAGATTGGTTGCAATTGGCGATGGCGACCACACTCTCCATCCTCTCTTCTAAGGATTCTTCAACAGACGGCGGTTGCAAGCTATTTTAGGGTTTCCCTAATCTTCCTTGGAGATCTAAACAAGGAGCTTAATCTTCCCCAAAAAACATGGAATAGGAAGAGAGCTTGGAGGCGGAGAAGCTGAGCAACCAGCACCGGCATATTTTCCGGCGACGATCTCCAATCCTTTAAAAGCTCCGATCTGCTTCTGCACAATCTCCGGTTCGGGTCCAATTCTATTAGTGGACGCTACAACCAGATCAACATCACTCATCCTCAAAACAGGTCGGTTTTTATCATCGAGGCTATTACTCTCCTTGCTCCGGAACGCGCTCAATGTCTCGCCGCGTTTGAGGATCTTGACTTGTCCCATAACAAGATTGGTATTCGCCGCCGGAGATACAACCACCGTCCTCGAATGAGACGCCGTAGGGGTTCGCTTGCGTCGTCGAGGAGCCGTCGTAGCAGCGTATGAGTGACGGTGGGTTAGGGTTTCGTGATCGAAACGATTCTTCAAAGAGTTTCGAGAAGAGAGAATCGCAGTGGCCATCGCTTTAGGCTTTTTGATTAGAAAAAGATACTTAGAAGATGGACTCAATGGAACTCCTCTTATATATAGAGAACCTGTGACTCGACCGACTACGAATATTGTTCAACTTAAACACTTTAATGTTAATTTAGGGTTTTACTCCAACTTTATGATTTAATTCTAATTTAGGGCTTCCAACATCTTATTAGCTGAGAGCAGATGTACCCTAACCAAGTGCGTGAATTTTAATGAATTTAGTGTTATTGGTTCTATGTTCAAATCTTATTGGTTGTATGACTTTAAAACTCAAGTTCAAATCCACGGTTCTATGATTTATAAAGGAAAAATTGGAAATATAAGACAAAAAAATTCACATATTGTCCTAACAATGTTTCTTAACTTTTGCCATTTTTTTCACTAAACTAACCTTAATTAAATATAATAAATTCAAAATATTTTTTAAAAAATCTTAAATTTTTTTGAAAAATACAAAAAAGGAAAGAAATATCTATTGAAAAATCGTTTTTGAAAAAATCAAGATGAAAAAAAATATTTTTTTACTTGTTCTACAAAATCCAGAATTCATATTCTAATTCTACGATTTTGGTAGATTATGTGTTGTGCTATTTGATCTATAATCTACAAAACTTAGAATATATATATTCTACCATTTGCTCTATGTTCTACTAAGTTTTAGAATACGTTTTCTTAAATTGTTTATATTCTACCAAGTTTTGAATCATATTCTAGCTCTTTCTATAAATTCTCACCGTTTTTTATTTGTTCTACAGACTGTTGAAGTTTTCCGAGAAAATCTAAGATCTAGTTTAATTACCAAAACTGAAAAACCTAAGAAAATATTTTGTTTTGCCGTTTCTTTCATGGTTTTCATATTTTTTCTCTGTTTCTCTCACGTTATTTTCTCTCTTCTTAGTTTCTTTCACTTTTTTTGTTTTTCTCTTCTTCTTCTCTGTTAATATGTTGCATATCTATGTAACTTGTGGTGTATGAAAATTGGGTGCCAATAAGGAGTGGAGATTTATTGTTGTTGATGAAGAAAAACGAGGTAGATTAGTTACTTTGGAATCAATTACTACTCTTGACAAAATAAATACGATGGTTTTAGAGGATTACAAAATCGAACAGAGCATTGTTCATGTCGAGTTCAGTTATTTACCTAACGATTTGATCAATTGTTTTATGTACGAAATTGATGCACAAACAAATCCAGTGATTACCATTGACAAAGAGCGGAACGTAGATTTAATAGGAACCATTGATTTAATAATAAAAAAAAAACAATCCAGCTTCAAGTAGTCGTTCCTGCCAGGGGGAATTTAGGAACCATTGGTAAGCATATGAAAGGAACATAAAGGAAAACTGTATTCTGAAGTAAACAAAAGGGATTTGCAGGAAACACTGAGAGATTCTACTGTAGAACAAGCACTAGAAACCTACCAGAGTTCGAATTGCAGAAAATCGAACTGATATCATGTCATGTCTCGTAAATGGCCACAACCTAGGGGCTAAATTAACCTGATAATGCATAAGGGCTTTCCTTGACATCTCTTCTTTCTCTAATACTCTCGACATGAACCATTTCATTGAGGTCAATATTTTGTTCCTCCCCCACTGATAATTCCTCATGCAATGTACACCAGGGTCATGTCATCTCGAGAATAGATCTCTGCCAGGAGGTTCATAACACTGCATGAAATAGTATACTGGTTCAAAGATTTTAACCATATATGGATACTGAAAAGGAGAGAATGTAATTTTATCACTTGCTTACCTGATGGTGGATGGACTTAAGTCATCCAACTCAAACAAGATATCCCATAGTAGCATGACAATGGAAAGTAATGTCTGTCCTCTCAAAGAAACGATAGAAGCTGCTGCCGGTATAAGAGCATCCGCAGCAACCGCTCGCACATCATCGTCAGAATCCTCCAACCCTGCTTTACACGCCGGAAGAATATAGCCAAGCAAATCTTGGAGTATATATTTCCTGCAAAAAAATTAGGGCAAATAAGAAAGAAACGCTAATACTGGACATGCATCTTTACAAACAAAGAACGATTCAAGAAGTCAAGTGAGCTACACAGAGCCTAGATATTTATAAAATACTACCATATCATGATAGAAAAAACAAGTCCTCCGGACATGGAAAAACGGTAAAACAAGACTATAACTTTTATTAGCTTAATAAAATCAGCTCCCGGGCACTGGAGTTTTACGAGTCGCACAGAAACCAGGTACTTGATGCCCAAAAGACTCCCATGACGAATTTCCCACTCAGGCCGGCGCTAAACAAATATAAATGATAAAGATTACTAAACAGTTTTATAATTTATAGAGACTTGCAACAAGTTTCTTAGTTCTGAGTGAGTTAAAAAAGAACTGATTAAACCAATAGAGCGGAACGTAGATTTAATCCAATGATCACAATTGTTTTTTTTTTTTTGTAGTGTTTCTCAGATTTGCTTTTAATTATGTTTTACATTTTTTTTTTTGATCAAAGTAATTTTTTATTAGTATACAAACATATTAATTAACATTACTTTAAAGGTAAAATTGGATTTTCATTATTATAAATCATAATGGGACGATGTTTAATGAAAAAATATTATTGGGACAATAAGTGAGTTTTTTTGTCTTTTTCCAATTTTCCCATTTATAAATAGTTAAATAATAATTCAAATCACGTGTTATTCAATCTTACGGATTTACTTAAGATTTGATTTTACAAAGGATTAAAAATACAAAAAGTTAAATCCGAAAGAAAACCTACGAATTTACAAATATTAATTAAAATCCATATGTTAGATTTTCAGTAGATTTTACATTTTACAAGGATTTATAAATCAGAATCAAATCTTATACAGATTTCTAAATCAATTAAAATACATAAACGAATAACAACCTCCAAATTTGTCATATAAACGCGGCTTTTGCCAACAATTCAAATAGTTTATGAAATACATTAAAATTTGATGGTTTTGATTTACACTACGGATGAAGCAAAAATATGGCAAAAATCATGAGACACAACACACGCTTTGTTTTGAGTTTATGGCGTATAATTTTCAAGAGGAAGAAACTGTGTTGTTGTTGTTGTGCTCTTTTGATTTAGCGAGCCTAGCTTGTATGAGTTTGTCCAAGATCGGTGGCTCCAACGGAATCACATCAAGACACCTCTCTGAAGCCGCAACGATCACCTGTTAGCACACACAACACGGTCCAAGAATGAATGGTCAGTTGCAAAAAGCTACACAGATCCTTTTAAACCGTAATCCAAAATAACCAAATACTTGGTGGTTAAGAGAAGAAAAGCCAAGGAAGAAGCTTTTGTAATCACCTCGTCGAGCAAGAAGTCAATTGCAGCTTCGTCCTCAACTGTTTCCTTCAATGGAGCTTTTAGGAACTGAATGTCTAGCTGAATCTGTTGGAACCCGCTCCGGTTAAACGTTTGGAGCCGAACATATTCTTGCAAACTCTTCAGACAGAGCTTTACCGTTGTCGTAACAACTGATTCCTGCAAGTATTTTAGCATGAAAACAAGGAAAAAAGATCAGGAGATGACGCTCCGTCTGTGTTTGATGCGGAAAACCTCGTATTTTTTGTTTCTTACCTGGGTAAACTCAACCTTGGTGAATATTTCTACTTTTTGCTTGAACAGTTTTGCTAGATGTGTCTCGAAAAGCTGGCTTCGAGCTCTCTGTGAATTCGACCGTGCCATCTTATCGTTATGGAGTGTATTGCTCCGTGATGAGGTTGTAGTGTTACTTCCGTTGCTGTCTGATCTCTTGTGCTTCCGGAAAGTCCCTTGAGGTAAGATTTGTTTCACTTCTTTACCAACTTCTTCTAACTGCAAAGCGGAAATCCAAAAAGAAAGTCATTTGTTGCATGTTCTTTAGTTATATTTTCCAGATTGAAAGGAGAAGAGTTGTCAAACCTGTTGAAGAAACATATCGACAAACATGTGAACCTCTCGTGGCTCCTTGTGCTACAGAATATTTAGAATCTTTAGAAAACAATGACTGGTAAAATGCTTCTTTAAGAGATTAGTCACACGACAACAGCAATACCTTAACCCAGTTTGGTGTTTTGAACCTCTTTCTTAGTACAATCGATATCTTCTGTGTTCTTGTGTCTATGTACTGAAATATAAAATGATTCAGTTAGTTGATGTTAAGTTTTTGTAAACAGCCTCAACATTTGGAGTTTAATTCATACATGCTGGAGAAGTTTCTCGCTGGCTGCGTGGAAGACCCGGCAAAGTTCTCCAGGGATAAAAGCAGGCCCATTCTCAAAGGCTTGGGAGTTTCCACCAGAGAAGGAAGCAGCTATTTCCTGAATTAACATATGGAATTTCTGAATTCCGCTACCAATGTGTTTTTAACTTTCTTACATCGAACCAGGTGCAAGACTCGCTACCTCAGTAATTCTCGGGATGACCTTTTGTTCGATGAAGACAGAGAGCTGCGCCAGTACAAGGATGAGACCAGCATGAATTTTCTCACACGATTTTCCTTCCATCAAACCTTCAGTCTCGTTTGATGAGCTAGTTTTGCCTGAAAGCGCTAGAAAGTGAGCTTCAAGTGACCTGAAGAAGTCTTGAAATCCTTTCTGAATCCAACCAATGAATAAGTCCTTCATCTTGACAAATATTCCAGTATCTTCATCAAGAAGCTGACGGAAGTCCTTAAACGATAAAACAAATATAAACGTTTTTGAGCATGGAATTTGTACAGAGAAAATGATAGCCAGAATAAAACATTATCATAAATAACGGAAGAAGGAATCTGCCTGAAATAAATCTGCGGTGCCTTGAAGAACTGCCTTTCTGCTATCTTCAAGGACAACCTTCAATATTTCCCCGTCAACTACTTCCTTTTGGTTGATATCGAATTTCAAGAGAGTATCTGCCACGTATAGACCTTATTTAAGTTCTGATTTCTTCAAAGACTAAACTTCATGAAGAAATTAATCTACTCTTAGACACTTGCTGCCCCTTATCAAATTACTCAAAAGAGCCATGTCACAGGACGTATTATGAATTATTCTAGCTATACTCATTCTCTCTATTTCCCTCACTAGGATATTCGAAATCCAGTAGATATTAAGAAACAGCGAACCTGATATATCTTGTTGAAGATGAGAGAACGTCCTTGCAACAAATTGCTTAAGAGTGACCTTGGCAGCCTGAAATTATGAGTTTCTAGTTAACATATATAGGTCTACTCATTATAACAAAAATAAGAGTGACAGAGAACAATTGAACGGGCACCTCTGCAGATAAATCAGAGAGTGCAGCCTCAGGTAGCACCTCGTCCATAAGTACCACATCTTCCCATATCATTCCTATGTCCAACAGAAATCAGACAAGGTATACGGTTATAAGACTGATTAAATCAAACCTTTCAGAGGGAAAGGGAAGTAACGTAAGGAAAGAGACAGAAGTAAGAGACAACAGCACGAGGAAAACCACTGCACTCACGAAAAATTCCAAGAAAATCGGCTGCAGATACCCGTTTTCTTATATATACCTCCATGTTCTCAAAGTGCCTAACAACCGTAAGTGTTAGAAATTCCGCAGGTCAGACGCAAACAAAGTCTCGGTTTATAGATAAATGTATCAAAGAAAAAGTACATTACATCGTTGTTAAGGCTCTTGCGAGTTTAAAAAGTCTTTCTTCCGAGTCAGGGAATATTTCTCTGTAAGCGCGCATGGCCTCAGAAAATCCACGTACAGCGTTCTATCAGAAAAAAGGGGGGCACACATTAAAATATCGAAAGTGCAGAAAAAAACTCGTAAAATCTGATAGAACAAAATAAGTAAAAGAAAAGAATTCTCAATGTGATGGCTAATAAGCAAAAATCCATTGAAAAGTAGTTGCTGATATCCAAGGTGATTAGCAAATACACTCAGTATTACTGTGTTCCAACTTCCAATCATCAGAAACACAAGACAAAAGGAAGTGGCATAGTCCATGTTTACCTCATGAATTTTAACAGGACCTTGGTTATTGCTTTCCTCATCCTTAAATAAATCATTGTGCTCTGCAAGTTTACTTGCCTCCTCAGGCTTTATTTGAAGACCATCAAGAGATTGTTCCAGTTTTTCCAACAGCTTGGCCTTTAAGCTATCAACCTATAGGACGTGCAATCCACATACACAGCAATCAGTTGGTACGTCTATGCAACAAGGACAAAAATTCAGTTGCATATAACGGATTATAAACATTCGGAACATTGTAAGTAGCTCCAGCGTTTACCCAAATTATAGATGCTTTAACAGATTAAACAGGTCACAAATAATTGAGCTGAGAGAAGGAACTAACAGGGACATCTAACTGCTTAAGAAGCACTGCAGCTTCAGCTCTCGCCTGTATGGATTCTGAATCTGAAAATAACTTCGTCTGTTGGAAAAGACAAATTAAGTTTCTCGCATCAAGAATTATAAGAAATAACAAATAAAAAGAAAAGACCAGTTGTTTGTTTATCAGGTTAATAAACCAGTATGTAGACTTCTATTAACTCAAACTATTATAGACTACTAGGATCAAAAGGTACACCTGCAAGTTCTTTATGATGATTTCTATAGCTTCTTCGGAAGCTCGTCTGCAGTCTTGGAATGATGTATCACCATATACCTGAACAGAATGAGAAATTCTTTGTCAAAAATATCTCCATATATATATTAAGAAAGAAAAATGGCCCACAAACACAAAGGATACAACAACAACTGGGAAGTTATCCGAGGACAGATATAAACCTTGAGAATTGGCATTGCTCCAGTATAGAACCTGACAGCATCGCCATAAGCTTCTGACTTGATGCATTTTTGGAGTCTTGCAGGTAAATCATAAATGAACTGTTTTTTTTACAAAAATAATTTTTAATTAAATTCACAATAGCAAGCAACATACCACCGTTATAATGATCAGGTAACAACAAGGCAAAGATATAATATAGCATATAAAACGAGGAGCTAGCAACAATAGTTTATTACATACCTGAACTTTACGAAGAAGATTCCGTGTCCGGTGCAGTTTCTCTATATGTTCTCTCTTTTCAAAAAGAGAAGTGTTGACCCCATCACTCCTTGATTGCACTGACATTATCTGCAGCAGTCAGTTGAGAGGGAACATACTACGGGTTAGAAGTTCATACAACATTAAGTCGAAAACCTAAAACTACACATTATTCCATTTGTCCAAAACACCTTCTGAAGAAGCTGGTCCATATTGCCTTCCATCCCAAAAATATTACTCTTCATCCTACCAGGTAAAGAAGCAACATTTTGAACTTAGTATACACATATTCCTGAGCGATGTAATAAAATCATACAGAAAAATTGTTAAAATACTTAAAGAGGAACACACACTTAACACCTGAAACGATCCATGAGTTGTTACAAGTACCTTTTGATGGTATCTGTTGCACTGATAAACTTGTTGTAGTTTTCATATACTAGCATTTGCAAGTCTGTATCGAGATTCTTAATCTCGGCAGCCATTTGAACATGTCTTTGCAGAAGCACCTCCAGATTTGACTTTTTAATCTGCACAAGCCAATAAAACCCCCAGATTGTTGCAAATTTCCCAATCAAATCGCTCGCACTACTGGCACCACACACAACGGACACCCAATTGAGCGAGGAACTATCACCAACCATTGCAGGAAGATCTTTGATAGGGACATTTTAATTTGGCAGAATTCTGAGCATAGAAATAAACAAAACCGGCTAGGAGAAGTTCAAATTCATGACCCGCCACATTGATCCATTTCTGCACACCCAAATCAAAAGCCCTCTACAAGCACCTTGCAGTGTAAACTTCATCGGAATGGTACAATTCAAAACAAGCAATCCAAAAGGTACTAGTCGGATCTGAAAAGCAGTTTACCTATTCAAAGTTTCTAACTTAACTAACCCCTGAGATGGACTAAAAGGAGCCGAATCTAACTAACTTGAGTGAATCGAAATCCCCCACGCATAATCCGAATACTCAATAATTGACAAGCTATGGAGGTCTGAATGGAACTTGCTCGAATAATTGACAAGCTATGGAGGAGAGTTTCACGCATTCTTCTGCCAGAAAGGACAAGAAACAAAAACTAACCATGAGATCCATGTACTGATCGGCATCGAATGAAGTGCTGTTGATGTTATCGAAGGAGGCGTTGATCGAAGAACCACCCGTCGAGATGGAAGGATCCGGAGCGTAAAAGCTCGACAATAGATCCCTCATTCTCTTCGCCTTCTCATCCATCGGAGCCGCCCCCGTAGCCATTTTTCTTCCTACTTGTTCTTGTCGAAATGCAAGAAGAAGAAAGTGGATGCGATCAATCAATTGATGAGCATAGTTCAGTGTGGTGAGAGACGGTGGTCACCTGAAAAGTTGAGAAACTGGAAACCGACTCGAACTACGTCTAGGTTGGTCCGAGCTGTGTTTACAAGTTTTAAACCCGTCCCTGGGGACTACGATAACCGGTTTCCGGTTAAGTGGTTCGGGATTACTTAATTCGTTCTTGTTGACAAATGTTACTTGGTTGTGTTGATTACTTGGCAAATCAAAAATCTATCGGTACGGAAGCCGTCCTCTCCGGTTAACTGATTAACCAAAAACAACACTATTTGACACTGATTAACCTTAATAATTCATCTCTTAATTGTTTATCCCCCCCTATACAAAGTCCCAACTTGAAAAATAAAGATAAGCCCAAGTCCCAACTTCAATATCATCATCTCTCACATATGATATGATTTATCTTTAATTTTAAAAATAAAAATGAGGCTCATTTTTTTCATTAGACCTTCTTCTCAGCCTTCATCAATGAGATTGGTGCTTTCTGGCTCTACGATGAGTAATGGCTGAATCATCTTTCTTGGAGCCTTCAGGTTTGCGAGCCCAAGCCGGTGCTTGGTCTGGTCCATATCTATAGTCATAGAAAAGCTCCTCACTCGCTTCTATTCGTTCGTTTGCAAAAATTCCGACCCTGTGGTCTCCTGCCACAAACATCACCTACAACACACACACACACAACACCCTTAAGTTTTCTTGTCTACGTAACACAACTCTTTCCACATCAACTTCACTGAAGAAAGAGTCTGTATCTATGCGAAAAGAGAGAACATCCCACGGTTACTATTACTAAATACCAGAGATATCGGTCTTTTTGCAAATTATTTATGACTAAACATAGCTTATGCATACACCTCATTTTACTCAAATACCTTTAGATTTACCCGTATAGAGAGACAAGTGTCTATTGATAATAATCTACAAAGCTAGATTTTGATCATTTGTTTCCTACAGTGCTAGACACACTTGATTTTCAGACTGCTATTTTTTTTTAAATCTTTTTTTGGGTTCCTTTATTGTAGATACTAATCTGTCCTAGTACACATTCTAAATGGAGCTTCTGAATAATTTGAGTGACTAGAGGCCAGAGAGAAGGTAAGAATTACTAAACAATCATGTGGTTTTGTCATAAAAAAACTGATATCAGAGAGAAGCTTCTAGTACCTTAGCGTAGCAATTGGGTTTTGATGAGTGATTAGCAAATTTCAGCTTGTCTCCTTTACGTTGAGCATCGAGGACGTACTGCAAATGTTAATTAAACTTACTTATAAATACAAAGTTCAACAGGCAAACCTTCAGAAGGAAGGTGAGAGACTAGTCACCTGATCATTCAAGTCAAAGAGGAAGGACGAATTTGCCCGGTCATATATTTTCCCACGCTTATCCGCTTCACGGTGTGAGATCAATTCGCCAGTGTATTCTCCGAGATACTCATTTTTGCTGACCGAGTTCTGATGATCAGATGAAGATCAGATTACTTACAGATAGAGAGAAGAGCTATGAAACAACAGTTAAATAGGAAGACATTCACATGCTTACCTTTAGAAAAGCACCCCATCCAGCAATATCAGACTTCCCCAAAAGGATCTGGTAAATAACCCACAAGAAAACAGATTTTTCAGCGATGAAAGCAATTGGTTTGTAAATATGCGATTTGATGACGACATTATACCCTCTGTTGTTGCCTCAGGAGAAGTCTCATGTTTCCGCACTGGCCTTCTCCGCGCCTTGGTGCTTCGCCAAGAGAACCATCTCCACAACTGAGTATATGAGCAAGTCTTTTTAAATTAGTTATCAAATAATGGACTTTGAGCACATCAAGATATTTAGATCTAAACGGATTACCTAACCCAGCAATTTCTGCAAACATCTGGATCGCATTCTCGGCCAGCAGCAAAGCAGGGACACTGCCTGCTTCTGCATTGACTCTTTGCACAATGACATCCTCGGAAACGATTTTTGCAACTTTTTGAGCACCTGAATTAAATCAACCAATGGGTTAAAGAAGGTACTGAAGTGCTTCATTCACGTAAATGTTTTTTGCATACCCGCAATATTTCTCGCAGCAAGTTTCATTAGTTAGACAAGGGCATTCCTTTCCGCACATTGACTGGCATCCACATGGTGTGTACTGCTTACAGGACTGGTTTTTGCCACCGGCGATTCTTTTCCAGACAGATGGATGACCAGCAGACTTTGTAGAGTATTTCAGCTTCCGGGTTTTGCCTTTTCTACGGAACAATCTTGTCCTTGGAGGCACCTCATCATCCTGTCAAGTAAAGTATTAATAAGAGAGCAGTATCAGACCTGGCATGATAATATCGAGAACACCGTAAACAAAATAACCACGTGTCTAAGCCAACTTATAGTCAACCATCGTCTTCTCTTGCCATATGTAGTTTCAGAGAAAATAAAGGAAATTGGCTTTTCCAGATCAGAACTTCTTTTTTTGTGGATTAGATCTCTAACCCAATCAGTCTGGCAAAAAACATTGCTAGACACCAATGCCCATAGTGGTAGAGACTACTGAAAATTGAAAAGAAAAAAGAACCTAGGAAGATAAAGAGCTTACCTCATTCCCTGGGTCAGTCCTGCCATCATCCAACAGCAAATTTGGGGTGCTACATCTTCGAATAACTGAAACTTCGTTTTCACGCATGTAACTGGACACATCTAGACATGTCTTTAAGCCAGAAAGCAGGTTTCTTGCAATAAGACAGCTGAAATAACATGGACAAACATACTAGACGTAAATACGTGTTTTGTGTTTTGAAGACAAAAATTTACCAAGATCCAGTTTACCTGTTTCTCCCAAAGATTTCCACTCCCTTCAAGTAAAGATCCTTCTCAATTGACTTCCACTCTGTAGATGGATGATTGGTCTCAGACATTTCTCCGATAATTATTGTTCCGTTTCCACTACCATGCTCTGGCTGACAAACTGAGGAACCACCATCATGGACCGACTTGTCTGGAATAGGCTCAGCTACTTCTTTTAAATCAGCTCCTGAGTTTCCATTTACTTCATTAGTATCAGGTGTTCCACCTTGATCACTCTTTGTGCTATGTAATGCCTGATCTAAGCTAGTGATAGGATTGACAAATGACACTTTTGCATCTGAGGCTGCAGTCTTCTGTTTCTTGTTTGATAAATTAGGCAGATCACTGGAGTCTTCAAGATTCCGGACCTCACGCTTACCCCTACTTTCGTGGTCTTGTTCTACACCAGAGGATGAATCTAAATTCTTGGAACCAATACTAGTCTTTTCAACTTGCAGATTGACACCACCACTAGCATCATGAGGCTCATCAGAGGAGACAGCCTTGCTGCATTCCTCTTCTGAAGCTTTCTCTTCCATTTTAGATGCAACCTCACTGCTTGCTCCTGGTACTTCTCTGACCGCCTTAAGCTATAACCATCGACATTAGAATGCTTTGTCCCAAGAGGAACTCATACATAAACAAGAATATGCACTCGTACAACTATGATGAAAGATCACTCCTCTAGCAGATGCATACATGCCAAACCACAACCTATTTCAGGATATATGACATCAATCCCATGATCTCACTGTTTAAATATATTTTATAGAGGGGATACACTAAAGCGAAAACATTCATGCTTTGCTACGAATATACACGTGTCAGTGAGCGTGTAAAAAGACATAGAGAGATAGACCTGGAGGTAACAATGTTTGCTGCAGGGGTTCCTATCACCTTCATAATCAGACCAATAAGGCTGTTTTTCACTCTGTCAACCAAAGTTCTCTGGTTATGTCGTTCACTGAAAGTTGAGCAATAAAACTAAAGAGAGTAAAGACTGGTTCAAGCTTACAGCACTAATCAAAGGCTGAGAACATCCATGCAGACGACAGTCAAATACCTGTTAAAAATAACAAAAGAAGGATAAACATGATTAACAAAGGATTAGTAATACATGATCTCTCTGTCACAAAAGAACGATCCAAGTACCAAGCAACGACGGCAAAAAAGATTATCAAAAGAATCTAGAGCAGCACTAAGGCCCTTTTCCAGAAATATTCCCAGCTTGAATCCAGAATCAGAGAAGTTCTCAACATTCTGTTCATTCTTCAACTTGAGCTCATTGAATCTTTCCTGCAGCAGAAAGGAATGTCAAACACCATTCGTGAAGAAGAATAGGAAGACCAGAAACACATCACTAGATAAACCACAAGAACAAGGTGGCTAAAACTACACCAGAATATCTGAAGCATCTAAGCTGAGGAACTGGCAGAGAGCATCCTGCACTTCTTCACCCATGCCATACTCCTGCCCAATCAACCTGCCAATTCAGCTCAAACGGTAATTAAGACATTCATATATTGTGAGATCATTTTCAAACCTACTGCTAATGACGAGTCTTTACAGAATGAAATTTGATATGAACACGATAGATGTCATCTCTCTTTCGCATCAACAAATGCGATTCATTGATTAATAAGTTCCACCCAGGTACTTCTTTCCTCCTTCAAATATCAAGATAAGTATACCAATATCACAGTTTTCCCCCATTAGAACATATAACAGTCCATGGTTCACCCTCTCTGCATAACTAACCATATGACGCAGTCTTCACCCTCGGAATAGTCACGTCTTTCTTCCTCAGGTTCTGGCTCTTCCTCGCTATCGCTACATATTAGTGTCTCCCCGCCATGTTGATCATAGTAGATTTGTCTGCGACCAACCACAGACTGATCTTCAGCCATTCTTTGATTTCTGCATTGTTAGGGGATATTTTCAGAAAGAAAAACAACATATAATAAGAAAAGTATATCGGGTGATTTAGTCTATCGTTCAAATGCAGAAAATTGGAGGACTAAAATATATATTGTGACACAAGACAGAAAATCAATTAAAAGAAGAGAATAGTGTCATGGTCTATTGCAAATCTGATCCAAATCAGTGGGGGTAAAGGCAATGACCACGACATTTTTTCCCAGTAACCCCAACTTGGCCCTCAATGGAGAAAAATGTGTCTAATTGATACGTTTAAACAAATCTACGAATGTAGAATACTAATTCAACTTCAATGAGGACATCATAATGAAACTCCTAGAGCCTACAGACAAACAGACAAAACGGCCACAGTTGCACTCAAAACTATGTGGTAGTTATAGACGAGAATGACAAAAGAAAGTGCATGCCTGTCCAAAAATATCCAGGTAGTGTATGGCGGTATTCTCTCAGCAATCGGAAGCTTGATACTTGCTGATATAACATCCTTAGTAGGAATATAGTCTTTATCTCCCACCCCATGAGAAAAACCATTTAACTTGCAGAGTGGGTTTTCCATTCTCGAAGAAAACATATTGCTATTTTCATTATCCCCTGCGTTAGCCCGGCTTGATGCAGCAGATGAAAGGGGAGAAGCATGAACATCCACTTTCTTTCTGTTAGTCTCGAATTTTTCCTGCATTTCCAGGAGGATATTCCAAATGGATATACATAAATGATTGAACATTCAGGAAGGAATATAACCAATAAAGAACATCATGTATAGAAACAGAAAAAAGAAAAAAAAATCCCTTACTTTAACAGACCTAAGTCTTTCACTTTGAATATTCCTTTTAAGCTGACTCAACTTGTCCTCCAAACCCTCAAGACTATTAGCATCATCATCATCTACATGAGACTTCTATTTGGAAGTCCAACAAATGTTGAAACATTCAAAACACAAATTGTGAAGAAAATCAACGAGAACAAAAAAAAAAGTAAACATTTCCATAATTTGATTAATATCAGCTCTCATACAGCAGGGTTTTCCCGCTAGATTATCAACCAGATAATACAAGTTTCCATCAAACAAAATGAGTGTGAAAAAGGGGCAAACAGCTGAAAAAACTAGTCCTTCGTGGGAATTTTAGGATCATGGGGCAATAAGCTTATAATCCGAGCAGCAATGGATCAAAGAAAGTGTATCACGTCAACAATTCTCCAAGAATTACATCAGAAACAACAACAACAGCAACAAAAAGGGACACTAATCCTATAAGCTCCATCAACTCCAACTGTAAACAAAAGGGCTGTTAACAAATCGTAATTACTCGATTTACGAGGGGAAAAAAACGAGAAAGCGAATATAACTTGATAAACTCGAACGGATTCCACGATGAATCAAATGAAAAAAAAAGTGCGAATGATCACGCGAATACTAATAAATTCAGATATGATTTCACACAAAAAAAAAACGAGGAGATTGAAAGGTAAATCTGACTCCGATTCTCCCAGAGGAGTCGCTATAATCCGTCACCATTGATGACTCCTCGAGCCTTCCGCTTCTCTCCCACTCGAACTCTCTGCTTTTCACAATCGGACTTAAGAAGGAACGAACATAGTGTGGACTGGAAGGGGAAGAAGGGATGGGATACATACAAGGAAAGCCACACGAGTGAATAAACAGTACTTACACGTGTGCGTATTAAATATATTTCCTCTTCTTCTTACCCAAGTGACGAGGTTTCTTATAATGGGCCTTACTAAAGCAGTAGCCCATATATACGTTGAGCATTTGACTATTATCATCTGATACATGTAATTTTGATTGAACCAAAAGTTATCTTCAATTTATAATTTTTTTATTATGATTATATGGTAAATATTTGTTAAATATAAAGAAAGAAATAAATAAGTGGCATATATACAAAATTTTATTCTCCAAAAAGGAGAACCAATATCCAAACTCCAACGAGCTGTAATAATGTCCCAAACTCAAAGCTCCTCTGCTCGAAATTTTCTCACCTTTAAGTGGGAGAAAAAAATTAAAACAAAAAAATAAGTGAGATTAAGAGGAAGAAGAAGGCCATGGTTCTTTCTTCAACGGCCTTCATGAAGATCTTCGGAGAAAACAGTTGTTCGTGTAATATTTTCATGATCAAAGGCACTTAGACCAGAATAAGGACCAGAAGAGAACATAGAAGAAGTTACTTCTGACTCGAACGTAGCTGATGATTGTCTCCGGTTAGGACGAGCTTTGTTAGAAGTGTTTAAAACCGGGTCTTGATACTCAACGACCCGTTGAACCATTTTAAGTGACTGAACCACTTCACCCATAGTCGGTCTTTGGCTAGCTTCAGGTGCAACACAAGCTGCAGCGATTGTGCAGACTCTTATGAAATCTTCTTTTGGGTATTTTCCTTCGAGTCTTGAATCAACTAGTTCTTCTAATCGGTCTTTGTCTCTAAGAACTGGCCTTGTCTGCATCCAAAATCAACATTTTTACAATCAAGACTTCAGAGCTAGCAAAAACCCGTGAAAAAAGAAGTGAAACAAGGCAAGAACTTTTACCCAAGTGACAAGGTTTTCTTGACCTGAAGGTTGTGACATATCCACAGGTTTTCTACCAGTCAATAACTCGAGAAGGACCACGCCGTAACTATAAACATCACTCTTGACGAGTAAGTGTCCGGTCATTGCATATTCAGGCGCTACATATCTGAAAAAGAAAAGTGGATTCCGGATTTAGTAGGCGAATCACAATTTCTTGGTGTGTAAGAACCACTTTCCAGAGAGATGAAAACCCACCCAAATGTGCCCATAACACGGGTAGATAAGTGATTACCCCTGCCTTCAGGAGCTTGTTTGGCTAGGCCAAAATCTGCAACTTTGGCGTTGAAGTTGTTCTCAAGGAGGATATTAGAGGCTTTAAAATCTCTGTGTATAACCGATGGTTGCGAGTCTTCATGAAGGTAAGCTAAGCCTCTTGCAGCATCAAGTGCAATCTTCATTCTGGTGTCCCAATCAAGAGGACAGTGCAACCCAAGAGGCCCTGAAGCATTAAGAATATGACTTAAAATAAATCACTCTTGTAAGATATATTTCCGTGACAGTGTACGATAACTTCTGTTAGTGATACTAGTGTCTAAGGGAAGTGAAGAATATATTACCATGGACCCAAGCCTCGAGGCTGCCATTTGGAACAAGCTCATAACAAAGTAAGTGCTGAGAAGAATCTCGACTGCTATAGTAACCCACAAGTTTTACAAGATTACGATGATGAAGACGGCTTAGCATATCAATCTCCACCTGGAATTCTCTATCGCCTTGTGGTCCTCCACTTGTTAGCTTCTTAATTGCTACAGCAGTACCATCGGCTAAGATGCCTCTGTACACCTTGCCAAACCCACCTTCCCCTAGAATGCTGGCAGATTCAAAATTGCTAGTTGCCTCCTTGAGTTCTTCATATGACAGAAATCGTGTACTTGCTGGGTGGGGAAGAGACCCCCCAACTGAAGCAGGGTCCAGGTTCCTCGGTTTTACTGAAAGAAGGACGATGTATTCAAGTTTACATAAGAATAAGAACTTCAGATTAATTACGAGGAATTAAGAAAGTAATATAAATCCCTGGTGACGTTGACAACAATCATTCTCCATCTATGTATCCTCATTCTTCATTTTCCTTTGTCTGATGCCTAAGGTCGGTTGGCTTTTACGTAATGCAAAAGGATAGTTCTAGTCTTGAAAAATAAAGACACAACTTAACACTCAGTAGAAAAGACATGAACTGTGGAAACTTTATATATTCCCTACACGTGCTAACTTTCAAATGTGAGCTTTACGTACGGTGTATTTTCTGACATGATCATGCATTCCGAACTGAAATCCACCTAACATGAAAGGATTTAAACCTTGTAATGAGAAGAGACGCATACCAGCTTCTTTGTGAGGATCAGGAGATTTTTCTTCTCGGAGTGCACAGTAACAAATAATAAGCACAGAGATTATGGCAACGATAAGCACACCAGCGGCTACAGCAAAGATAAGAAAAAAATTGGGGTGCCTCCTTTTTCCGGGAGAACTCACTGACGTAGTGGCCGAGGATCCTTGTGATGGTACTTTTTGAGGTGAAGAAGCCACTAGGGGTGCTGTAAAAGATTAAGACCTATCTTAATGCAAATGTAAGAAAAAATGGTGATATACTCCGAAAAGGTAGTGAAGTGGAAAATGCTATTGGCTATTTTGTTAACAAAGAAAACTAGATCAGTCTAAGATAAGAAGCTTAAAGCTTCTTTTCAGCAACAAAATATGCTACACTAAAATTCACATATTATAAAATATATATATATGTGTGTGTGCTACACACACGTGTGATGAAACGACAGATGTGAACTCGAATTAACAGAATTGATGGGGCGATTGCTTTCCCTAATACAAGTGCCGAAAACTAGTTTACCTTGAGACGGTGCAGGGGCCTCAAACCAGGTAAGATTTAGAAGTTTGTAATCTCCCACCAAAGTAGTGCTGAATTGAATTTTGTGGCTGATAAGCGAAGAGTTTATTGCCGCTGCCTGACTTGCTGAAAAACTAATTCCAGAATGAGGTGTGATATCCATTGAAATGTTCATCCTTGATAAGCTTAGCATATAGAAGTTGATTAGCTCGATTTGGTGAGGTAGGAGACCAAGCTGGGAAGCAAATTCATTCAGGAACATGTTCCAATTAGGAGTATCTGAAACATTCAAGAGAATGATATCCAGCTTTATAGGATATACGCAGTGGCAACCAATACTTCCTCGTCTCAGCACCATGTCTGGTTTGCAACAATCTGGAAGAACGAGAAAAAAACACATGAGTATTCAACTCGCATGTTACTGCTACTATGCTAGTCTAATGTCTCAAAATGGGAAATAAAAGGGAATTTACAGTTCAATTATTTTTCAAAGGGCTAATGTTGATTAATTTAAATTTGAAAGCTATCAGGGGAAAACGAAGAAGGAACAGTGAAAAATGGGAGTACAAGTATGAATTTGGATATTAATCAAAGACAAACATGAGACGGGATGTTGTCTTACTTGAAGTGGAGGGAGACAAAGGTGGCTGAGTTAAGTCATCAGGAAGGGCACCATTACTAGATTGTGTTGGAGCAATATCAACCAAGCCAGCTCCAGGAGACTGGGCATTCCTTTTCATTGATGGTTTGGAGAAATGTGAGCTGGCAGGGGGATGAGCAGAAGCGACCAATCGACTATAGCGGGGTGCTTCTGTTTGTTCTGGTGTCAAATGCTTTCTGTGAAACTGCGGAAATTCAGCTGGTAGGGGAAGATCAGGTGAAGTTGAAGGTGATAAAGTTGGTGATATTGGCAGTCCTTGATATAGAGCATCAGCTAACTGAACATTGAGGAGAGAAACCACACAATATACAGAAACCAACGCTTTCAACACCATTATTATAAGGACATCTCTTTGCGAACCTGTAATTGATGTATCATTAGAGACGGTGAGATAAGAGGTAAGAGAAGAAGTGAACTAAAAGCTAGTCCATGCGATGGGTGAAATTGCAACCAGTTGGGATAAAGTCAAATCAATTAGAATTTACTTTGCTTTTTTAGACTAACTATAAACCTAAATCTTGAGCACGATCCGTTTAGACCCATACTATATTCCAAATTTATATCGTGACTTGATTTTCTTAACCAAAATCAGTGACCTAACAGATAAAGAAACTAGATATCATCAATAGGTCCCATTGGATAGGCTAACTTCTTCTCATCCCGTACCAGACAAAAATAGACATCACTAATTTTTCATAACATAGACTAACTCCTTAAAATCCAGAACAACTACACTTGGATACATTGATAGGCGCGAATTACCAGCAGAGCTCGCGAGTGAGAAAATCGACATCGCCGACACTTTCCCTTGGCTTGAAAACCCTCAGATCTGCTATAATCTACACAAAACCTCGCCGCGAGAATAGCAACTCACAGCGGAAGACGAAACGTAAAGACCTTAAACCCGAGGAGCATCTACACGGGTTTTCGAAGGTGGATCCGAGAAGGGAGATATCTTTAACCCAATAAACGAAGCTCCGGAAACCCAAACCAGAGAATCCGCCATCGCCGCCAACGATTTCAGCTCTGGAAAATTTTCCGTTGGCGGAGATTTCGTCGGCTTCACTCCGCTTTTAGTGTTGTTGAAGCTTCTCTCTCTCTCTCTTTTTTCTCTTTTCAGAAATTAATTTTTTTTTTTTATTCCTTACTCTCAAATGTTTATTTAATATATTCTTTTCTGATCGTTTCGGTTTTTGAATGCGCGACAAAAACAGGAGAAGCGTGCGGCGTACTTGAGCGTATATGTCCACGCTAAAATGCGCCGTTAACGGGAACGAACATTACCGGTAGAATAAAAGAAAAGCGTCACTGTCAGTACTAATTACTTACAAACCGACTTCATTCACCGGTGTACCTCTCTCTAACTTTTTTTATATCCGTAAAAAGTTTAAACCAAAGCGATATTAAACCGGAAATCTTCATGGGTTGCGGTTAAGAAGGCATATGTTCTGATTTGCTGGACATTCGGATATTCGGATATTCGGTTCGGTTCCGGGTATTTTGGATAAAGAGATTTAAGATCCATATAGATATCGAAATATTTTCGGTTCGATAGTAGTCGGTTCCGGGTCGGTTCGGTTCCAAGATTTAAGAACCTGTAAATACCCAAAACTTTTCGGATCTTAATGGGTTCGGGTATTTATTATCCGAAATACCTAAAATATACCCAAAATGTCGAAAATATAATCGAAAACTCAAAAATATACCTAAAAACCTGTAATATATTTAATATGTTTTGATATATAATTATAATTCGGTTAATTAGGGTACCCGATCGGGTATCGGTTTGATTCCACGTATTATCCGATACCCACGGGTATAAATGAGGAGGAACCATTTTGGGCATAACCGAAACCAAACCGAACCGGTTATTTTGGGTTGGTTCCGGTTTTTATGCCATGGTTAATTCTGATCAAATAATTCACAAATAATTATACGATTCTATAACTTTTTACCGGTTGTATTAAACTCAGATGATTCGTATGCTTATCAATTTAATTGAGATTTGATTAGAGAATTAATTAATACTTCAGAGTAGAGAAAAAATAGATGTAAACTATAAGGGTATATATCTCGGCAATCTGGGGCAATTGCAATTAGTACTTTCAAAGAGTTAATGATTATAGCTAATAAATATGGCTTAAAGAGTGAAAATTAGTTGATTAGTTAGGTTATCCCCCTAAGTTGCATATTTGGAGGGAGGTAGAGGATGAGGAAGCTACAGGGAGGAATGTCACCATTTTTCATGTATACATGGTTTGAAAATTAGTTGATTAGTTAGGCTGTTCTAGATTATGAGGCCCCTTGTCTTATACATTACCACATTGATTTTTCAAACAACCAAGATTCTTGTAATACGAAAATGGTGAAAAGCCCTTGTTGACTTTCTTTAGATTGTATGTTTGAGATAACTGGTCGGATGGTAAATATTCATGTTTGATATATATTCATATATTTTTGTGTGTGTAGTGATTCCTGTTTGAGGTCTACTTGAGATTCTAACTAGCATGATATGATCAAGATTCTCTATGGTTCTTGCGTACATGTCAATTGACAATCCGTTTTTCATGTTGAGCAGGTACGGCTGTTCATATCAGAGGATTCACCTTCACAAGTTGGATCAGAATCTCAAGATCACCTACAAGCAAAGTCATCATGGGCTTCACATCCAAGTGATGATAATCTGCCACCTGGTTTCGGTGGACCTCTTTCTGCAAATGAGTCACAGATTAAGTTATCAGACATCCCAGTAATAAAGTGGAAATGCTCTGTCCGGGTGAGCTTGCTGATCGCACTCTTTAAGCCTTATTTATTAGCTATAATCATTAACTCTTTGAAAGTACTAATTGCAATTGCCCCAGATTGCCGAGATATATACCCTTATAGTTTACATCTATTTTTTCTCTACTCTGAAGTATTAATTAATTCTCTAATCAAATCTCAATTAAGTTGATAAGCATACGAATCAAATCTCAATTAAGTTTATATAAGGATTGCTGTGGTTGACTGGTTGTTCTTAAAAACAACAACAAAAAAGAAATAAATAAAGCAGTCTCAGTCGTCCAAGAAAGAAGTGATTATCTGAAAAAGCCCTAACCTCACATTGGGGATCTTGAGATATGCTTAGAAGTTGGGATGTTTGACTATTTCAACGCCAAATTCTTATGAAAAACTAGATTCTAACATCTGCGGGGAATATATTTTTTTTTAAATTAAATATACAAAAGATGAAATAAGAAATAAGATATAATATAAGTGTTATTGATTCAAATATGTTGAATTTGTAATTTTTTAGGTTTTTAGTGAGAAAATAATATTTTGTTGATTTGTTGTGCAATATGTGTTTTGATGTTTATACCATATTTCTAACTCGTGCTATGCGAAATATAGATTGTAATCCGCGTTGTGTGTGAGGCAATAATTTTTATACATTACTTTTTTGTGAAATTTATATTGAGCAAACACTAATGAAAAATGGTTTGACTTAAATTTTAATGAAAAAATCATGATTATGTAACCTTAAATGATAGCAAAGTTTGCTATCTAACCAAAAAAATAAATTGTTATAAAAGTTATATGATGTTATCATATGGTGGATATTAATACAATATGAGTATGAGTTAGTTATGTATATTTCGATGTAATCTTAATTGTAAACTTTGTTATTATGTAAATTTAGATTACTACACAACCAATTGTTTTATTATTTTATCAAAATCAAATTTCACAAATTATATATTCATGAGTGTTAAAATAGACTAATTCATCCTTTTAATTTACCTCGAATTAGCTTATTATCTTACATGTTTTGAGAAACCAACTCGCAAAAGACCACAATTGTAAAAACATAATTCTAACCCGCCCCACCATATTACCGTATAATATAAATATTTACTAATTTTGAATATTTAAAATTTTACCAAGTTAAAATGTTTTTAATAATAATATTTATTTAATTTGGTCTAATTATGGTTCAATTAAATAATCAGATTAAACCAAATATAATTTTTTTAAATTTGGATGTCACTTAAATTTTCAAATTCAGATTAAAATATATTCTCTTAGGTACCAAGGCAACCACGTACAAATATAAAATTTACATTTAATCTCTATATTAATGTTATTATATTTTAAATAATTTAATCAATCAAATAGAGATTAAATTTTATTTATAGATATTATAATTAATAAAAATATCCATACTTAACAATAAATATATCATGTATATTATTTTTTTTTAAATTCTTGTTTGACAACGGATTCAATCTTTTTAAAAAAATAAGAAGTGTTTAAAAATATATTCTAAAAGTGTTTTTGTTTTAATAGTATAGAAAAACTAATTAAACACGCAAAAAGTTGAATTGTAACTTATAAGTAAATTTCAGCTAGTTGACAAAGAAAACAAGTGATTTTCAACTAACATTGACACTTTTTCTTTATTGGCATAATATTTTTTAACACAAAAAATAATTTTTATTGGCATAACATTTTTTATTTTCATGATTATGCGATCGTCTACAGTCCAAATATGCATTTTTCGATTTTTTCAATTGTGACACATAAGCAATCACAATTATTTATGGGTTTAGATTTTAATATATTTATAACATTCTGTCCACATTTTATTTTATTCTATGATTTCGCTATTCCAAGTATCATTAATCGTTGACCAAAAAAAAAATTGATTAATCGATATTGTAATATTTTGTTTATCAACAACTCACATAAACACAATATCGAGTTTAAACATAATAGACACGGTATTAATACAAAAACTAGACTATTATCAGATTATGTAACCCCCCGTCTCATATCGTAACCATTTAAAAATACCATTAGGGGTTATTCCGCGCTACGCGCGGAGTGTGTTCAAAAATAATTTTCTTATACATATATATATCTTTTCACACATTTGTTTGAGTAAAAGTTTGTAATATTTTTTCTGTTTACTAATATTTGTTTTTTATTATTTATTTTTTATTGTAAGATTTAGACGTTTGTTAAATGTTATATTATTACACCCTCTCGTTTGAGTTTTTTTTTTCTATGATTATTTCTTAGATGGTCTATCTGTTTTTTTAATTGTTATTTGTAGGACTTGCGGTGTGCATTTTTTTTTTTAATCTTCTAGTTAGTATTTTTAACATTAGCATTTTTAAAAAATATTTAGAAAAGAGTTATTAAATTAATATGAAAAGCTTTAGAATTTATATTGTTATCATTTTCTTTGCATGTGTATATATGGTCTACCATGTCCTGTTCAATTCTAAAATAACATTTAATATTAAACTATAATATATGTGGAGATCCCTTGTTTGTAGTTATTTTGCATGGTAAAAAAAAAATATTAATAATTATCTGTCGAGTTGATTCGATGCCCTCATATTTCCATTAATTAGCATCAAATTTTTTCTGTTTAAAGACTTCAACCAATCAATTTTTTTCTGTTTAAAGACTTCAACTACTCCAATGAGTAAAGCTATTAGCTTTTACTCACCATTACTTTATTTTTGTTTTACACGGCCATACCAAAAGAGAGATAAGAACAATGAAGGTGTAAACTATTAAATAGAAGTTCATGTATGGTCTTACCAAAACTGTTTTAAGAGAAATTAACACAACTAGCCTCTTCACAATATTGTGATCAAAACACAATGTTTCAATTGTTGACACTTGCGAGTGTAGTAATGAGCAGAGTTTCATTCAGAAGATTAGAACAGCGGACGACCTCCATGGGTATTTAAACCAACTCGACCAGCTAGAAACCGAAGAGATCGTGGCATTTTGGGAGACGATGGGTTTTAAATTGGGTTTTGTGCCATAACGTTTGTAAGAGGAGTGGAGGAGACTCTTTTTGATTATTATTTTTTGCAAGACGCTATTGATTTTCTCAAAGGTATAAATTCGTTGTAAATAGTGTAGGTGACGTGGCATCATTTTAGAGACGCTACGCGCGGATATTTATGTTATAGTTTTATACTATTTATTGCATTAAGAGTGATTAGAAATTGTTAGGCATTGTAGGCATCGTATAGATTTTGTAAGCTTTCAGAATTAGTTTTGATATAATAGTTTATGATTTATTTGAATCATCAAATAGAATCGAAATAGTAATCGAAATTTCTTTAAAAAATATAATTGTATATTTTTAATGAAATTTCGATTACGTGACAAACATGTTATGCTCATTCTCTTAATTTTTAGTTGCATTGAGAATTTCTTTGCGAGATCAGTAGTACTATTAAAATGTTTTGGACATTGTGGTAGTTAATTAGATAACTAACAAAAACAAAATTACAATAATTTCCAAAAAATTGTTATTTCTCTCTGCGCTATGTTCATTTCAAGGAAATAGTTAAGAGATAACAACATGAAGCAAATCTGTAAAGACAAACTTGGTCGAAGAAAATGTTGGCATATGTGGATGTTTGTCCCAACTTCCTCGCTTTCTCCGTACAGATTCCCAAATCTAATGAAAACACATTCCTTTCTGCTTATCATGAAAATACACATATGAGGATTAGTGGACAGTGGATGTTCATATACATGTCCACCTGCTCGTGCCTACCCAACGGTTTCCCTCTTAGGCTTTGGTTCATGTCAAATCAGGTTTCCCTGTCGTATTTATCCCGCTTCTATGCCAAACATCCCGCGATGAGATCATATCTTCTTTCTTCCATTCAATCTTTGTGTTGAACCTTCAGAGAGATTTCAATATATAAGAGTAAAAATTTAAAGCCAATAAGTAAACTTAAAAGTGAAATAATTTCTTTAAAAATGTTCTTTGTCATCAATGTGTGTGTTTGTGATTTGAGAAGTGGCATTATAAAAAAGTATTGTGGTCTTCGTTCTCCTTGTACTATTGATTAGAACCAAAATCGATTCTCCCAAAAGACGATCAGTAGGGAGCAAAAAGTTGTAGTTGATTTTCATTTTCCGACATGTTTAAGGAATTAACTTCTTCTCTTACTCCCATGACTATCACTGCCAATGTATGATTCTTGTCTCGATGAAACAGGCTGATTGATGCCTTCAATATCTCGTGTAAGTTATCAGTACAATAGAAGCTTAAGTTGAATCTTATTCCAATATAGAGTACGTTGCAAGAGAAAATCTGAAGCTTAAGTTTTAAAAGTTGATCTAAATATAGACAATGGAAACACCAATAATACTTGTAAGTAATAATAAATCGAAATGAGATAACAAATGAATATAGTGATAGATAATTATGACGGGTGGTAGAAGAGTTTATACATTATGATATTTATTTGAGGAGAAGGCGGTCATTTGCTCTGCTTTATTATTGTCGCCTGGAACACCATCAATGGTATTTTCAGAAAAGAACGTCAGAGTTGTTAAAACATTCCTTGTTTTTTCTAGATCACGCAAAATCTAAGAAATGAGATCAAAAACGGAGTTGTTATAGTAAGAAAACATTTTATCGAAAGCAAAATCAAGCCCTATGTATTTAATGTTTTTTCTTTTTTAAACACGTCTATATACTTCACACTGTAGTATAGAAGCACCTCACCTTTCAAGAGAAATCTGAGTGGAGAAGCAATGCCAACATTGTCGTTTGTGGATCTTAGCTAATCAGCAGTCAGAATGCTTAATGCCTAAAACGTAGTTTTTAAAGGTCAGACATAGAGATCCAAATAAGGTTTTGTTGTAACATATTCGTTTAATGGTTTTTAGCTATTTATTTTACGTGCCTGAAGAGAAATATTAAGCGGGATACCAAATGTGGGTTTTGTTCTTAATTTGAAATATTGCTCAAATCAATTCATATTCATGCCTTCTATAGAATGTGTGGTATCTGGTGGTGAAAACCTGGCTCATGATTATGTCCTTGTTTCTCCTCTACAATTTTTGAAATGATCCATAGTTTAACTTCAATTATAAAAACACAGTCCAAAATTAATGACTCGACGAATGAGCGTAAAACGGTAGAAATTTGAAGTGAATCTAAGAGATTATAAACACAATGGCAGTACATCTTAAATTGGAAAACAGATCACGAGAATGTGTAATACCTGGTGATCAACGGTAAAATTGACCGGACGATGACAAATAATAACAAAGAAACAAAGAAGATAAAATATAATGATTTGATTGTCAACTAATTACCAGAAGGCTTATCTTCACTTCGCCACCATATCCATGACCAAGGTCCATGATGATGATAGTCATTTTGCTTTAAGTGGCTAAGGAATCTGAGACATAAGCAAAATTTAGTCAAACTTGAAGCCTGAAATTACCAAATTAAAATATAATTGAAACCCAGTTTGATCATGAAAAATAAGACCAATAAAAGCATGAAAAGCATACCAATGTAAGCACCGATCATGAGGTGGCCATGATTTGTCGTTGTTGAACTGCGAAGAAAACAGAGGAAATGTAGATACTGATGTAGTGATGCATGAACAACTAAACATTCATCATACAGAAACACCATTGAAAATAAAGCAATTATCAGACAGAACAATTTAAAGATTCTGATTCGTCTGGTGATAATGAATACTTACCTTTGGATCTCAGACGTCGTTTGACCTAGAACGATGTCATAAGTCGTTAAGAGTTCCGGATTCGTCGTAATCGAGCTGCTCAAACTCTGTAGCTCACAAAAAACAAAACTTACATTTTAATGTTATGCAAGTTCTAAAGTTATGCAATCTGTATGACTTAATAGTTTTTTGAATAATATTTACATTTTATCACAAAAAAAAAACTTAAGCCAAAAATCGACATCGTTTGTTCTAAAATCATGTTCTGAGAAATCGACATACAGAGTTTCAAATCTGACCAAGAATTTGGCTGGGAAGAGGGAAGACAACAAATAGAAGATTATTCAGACCCAGAATCTGAAACCCAGAGGGAAGACTCGCCTCGACTCGACTCCATCTTCTCTCGCCTCCAGATTTCGAGTCGTCTCGCCTCTGACTCGCCTCCACTCGAGTCGCCTCTGACTCGTCTCTGACTCGCCTAGCATGTGACTCAGATTGGAGTGATGCCTCTACAGAAGAAAATAAAGGAATTCAACACATGTGTTAGACGCAGACATGAAAATCCCATAAATTAAAGAGAATGAGATGAAAGAAAGCGATATTTTACCAATGATCCGCCGGGTTTTTCCTCAATTTTGNATGCAATCTGTATGACTTAATAGTTTTTTGAATAATATTTACATTTTATCACAAAAAAAAAACTTAAGCAAAAAATCGACATCGTTTGTTCTAAAATCATGTTCTGAGAAATCGACATACAGAGTTTCAAATCTGACCAAGAATTTGGGTGGGAAGAGGGAAGACAACAAATAGAAGATTATTCAGACCCAGAATCTGAAACCCAGAGGGAAGACTCGCCTCGACTCGACTCCATCTTCTTTCGCCTCCAGATTTCGAGTCGTCTCGCCTCCACTCGAGTCGCCTCTGACTCGTCTCTGACTCGCCTAGCATGTGACTCAGATTGGAGTGATGCCTCTACAAAAGAAAATAAAGGAATTCAACACATGTGTTAGACGCAGATATGAAAACCCCATAAATTAAAGAGAATGAGATGAAAGAAAGCGATATTTTACCAATGATCCGCCGGGTTTTTCCTCAATTTTGGAAGTGAAAATCATATTTAGAACTGAAGTGAAGATAATGAAATCTATAATTAAGTTATGGTGTTAAAAATCAGACATCGGAAAGGTATGGGGTTAGAAGAGCTTGAAACCGAAGAGGTTGTGGTGGAAGAGGCTTTGAAGCAGAACTTTTCGTATGCCCATGAGGAGAAGAGGAGGCTGAGATTTTTATAGATGCTGATATGGCACGATTTTGGAGCAGTTTTTTGAGGCTGAGGTGGATAGTCCGAAGAGTCTCAAAGTCCTGCTTTCATATAGTATCAGGGGTTTACGCGCGGATATCATTTCATAAGTGAATTTTTGTTAAATTTGTAAGAAGAGTAATTTAGATGAACAATTGAGCAAGATGAAGTTCTAATTTTATTTTAGTATTTGGCTTAAAATATCTTTGCAAATAATATATTTCATGTATAAATTTGGTAATATACCCATTTAATCTCCGGATAAAAACTTATGGTGGTTTAAGCTTAACATTTACCTAAGACTTCAGTATCACTATCGAAGTGTACAATTCAACATAAGTGTGAAATTTGGATGGTGGTAACAGTGAGTGAAAATATTTTGATAAGATATGTATATTGGCTTTTTTTATTCCTTGTAAAAGGTTTTTAGTTTTATGATACCAAAAAAATATTTTGAATCATGATAAGACAATAATAGTTGCAAATGAAACATTCAAGGGGTTTCTGAGTTAGAAAACACCTCCAATTTTGGAAATTTTCAATGGCGTTGCTTTTAACTTCACGAAAAAAGGTTTAAAAACAAAAAAAAACTCCAAGGAAAAAAGCACGAGAATACTTCCAAGTTACGTAGCTTTCGTAATTTTATAATAAAGTTATAAGGCTTCATATCTTCGTAATTTAAAGCTTAGAGGCTCTCGACACATGTAACATTTGTCAAAACCTTGAAACGATAAACAATGGATGACATGAAAATCTAAGAAAAAAAAACCGAGCAGAGATGAAGCCATATATTCTCAAGTCAGAAGAACATAACAAAGTCTACACATGTCACAAATTCGTTTGGCCAAATACATAAAAACCAACTCAAAATGTTTTGATGTATATTTTCGACAATAGAACTGTAGAACACCAAAACACAATCATTAGTATAACGTTGGCCTAACAAAAGAACCAAATTTTACAAAAGTAAAACATCTTAACTACAAAGCTTAACTCAATGGAAAAGAAGCACTCATAGTCTCGTCGAGGCCTTAATTTCATAACTACATATATATGGTATTAGTGGAAAGACGTACAATCTTACTTTCCATAATTTTGATTATTAACAAGATTATGCAAGCGAAGACTATTTCAAACTGGAAAATCAGTCCAGCTTATTAGACCATAGAATTTGTTTCATCGTCATAATTTAGTGAAATTATATGTATTTCACGACATATTTGATTGGAATGACATGAGTATACCTATACTAATGCATTGAAAATATGTGAACATGAATGTTTGCTATTGCCTCCCCACATTTATACTCTTGACTAAGTATGGCATTACTGCTTGCGGCTTTTTTGAAAATTATAACCAAAACAAAACAGTTTTCCAATTTTCAAATCCCCGTCTAAACCTTTCTATGATTCTCATGAGAATAATAAACAGACTTATGGGTAATACGCTGCAGAGGACAAAGTAAACTTCGAAAATTGATGAAGGTAGTAACTTTGACTTGCAGCATTATTACTGCCCCATGGATCAAAGAAAATAGTCTTACCAGATTTGGGTCTAATTAAGGTATCATTTGCAAAGATTCCAACTGTCTTGTAGAACCATGACCTTTTTTTAGTAACATGTTTCACTTGAACATTGTGATGAAAGAGATATATTCATTCATGTTTAGCAATATCAGATTGTCGTTAACACTTAGAAGAGAAAAATGATTTTCAACTCAAAATATTTAAAACCACAAAATAAGTGAGCTAATTACATTGTTTTCGTGCTGGTATGTGTGCATACCTGAAATTTAAAAAGTTAACACTCAGAATTTGCATCATTTCGGTCATTTAATCAATTCCATTAAGAGTCACTGAAAGTTATGAAAAAAGCAACGAAATAAGGAAGAAAACAGAAACAACTAAAAGGGACATCGTACAGAGAATAATAATTGATCTCGAGTATACCGTTTTTTTAGTTCCTCTTTGTCTTTACCCACGTGGGTGGTAAACCTTTTCTGAAAGTTGGTAGGAGTAATGGCACTAAAACAAAATATCATTAGATGATACGTTCAAATGTGAATCAAAGTAATAGATATGAAAGCAGCTCCATTTTATCATTCAAATTGCCAGAGCACCCTTGCACAAACTTATCTTCGAACACAGCCCAGATCTCTTTAACAACACCAAAGAAAACACCTCCGTAGGGGACTTGTTGGTGCCTTGCGCGTGGTTACCATATTTTCTTCAAATCTTATGTTCTCGATTTTTCT
>PKMM01021740.1:67530-210189 GCA_002933915.1 Eutrema heterophyllum
AATGTCACGATCTCATGATTTAGAATCTTAATTTCCGTTTTTATTTTTTATTTTTATTCAAATTATTACTTTGACACAGGTCGCGATCGTAATTAACAACGACATATGTCACGATCTCGTGAGTGAAAATTATCTTACGTATTACGCTCACGTGCAGAGATCCAACTTTATATAATAAGATATATATGTATAAATTTGTATTACCCTTTACGAAATAGATTAGCATATACAACATCAAATGGAGACGGTTGGACATTTATACCACAACACATAAGGTCGGTGCATGTACATATTACTTTTCATAAAAACGAAGACTTAAGCCATAGGACATTCCCCGGGATTTAATTTCCGGCGGCCGGCTATTGAGCATGTCTCAATACACGGTTCACTAACATTGCCATCGTCCTCCGGTGGAGCTACCCCAAACTTAAACTGTCGTGATTGGTAGATACACACACAAGAAAGAAAAACTCATGAGAGAAATCAAATATGGGCTATTGACTGGACAAGAAACATTGGAAGAACCGAACATGTTAATCGACGATAAGTGAAGTTTATCCACGAACTTGTATATTTAACTAAATCTCAGATTTTCAATGCTCATTTGGGACCAATCCTTTATTTTTGGATCAATATCCCATTTGAGTTTAGTGGGCTCTAATGTGGTTAATGGGGTTCCATCTCCTAACAAATTACTAATGAGTTAAATTAAATTACAAAAGATATATATTTGATTAGATCGAGCAATGGGGTCTCATCTTTTTTCCAGTGTCAGATAAGATTCCTAATAGTTTAGAGTTGATATATCTGTTGTCAGAGAAGGGGCAAGCAAGAAGTACCTGACAACTATGATCTTTGAAGTTTGGTTCCATCAACAGAGGAACTCCCATGTAGTCTTTGAAGAATGTCTGAAGAAAATCCAAATTCCACAGTTTCAGGGATTGATCAAAGAACATTACCAAAAGTTTGAAAGCTTACCGTTCTACCGCTACTAAGTCTCCAAATTCATGTCTTGTTTAAGACAGACACTAACTCAAAACGGTAAGTATTGGTTGATTGGTTTAATTGGATCGCAGAATAATACCTGAGTTGGTAGTTTACATGTATTGATGCATACTCCCACACATTTGCTCTCTTCTAGATACTGACATTTCTCCACGAAAACCTACTTGGATTCCATCCAACTTCTCTTTGTTAAAGAAAGATAACAATAAAGAAAAAAAAACCAACAGAACGAATCATATCGGAACAGATGCAAACTTTAGTACGACCATTACCCCACTATCCCAAGATTCTCCGTTTGGAAGATCAATGATATTTACTTTGCAAGGTCCCATGAGCCATTGACAGGTAAGTACAGTAACTCTTGCTACAGTGAGGGAAAAAAAGAAAGAAAACCGTTAAGCTCGCTGGATGCAAATAAGTCCAAGCCTTCCTGATCTCAGTAAAGACGCAGGAAACTAAATCTGAAAAGCATAAAGCTTCTTTGTGCCTTCCTGATCTATCCGTGATTCACAATGTAATTTTGATAATTTTTCATTGACATGGAAGTGTGGTTTAAGATGTCTAGTAAGGAGATTGAAAATTCAAACAGAACTTACCAACCATCAATGCAGCTATTTTCCCTTGTGCTATAGGAGCAATGAGAAGCTTGTAAAGCTCTAATATGAGCGGAGGAAACAACGATTTCAGGATTCGAACCTGTATCCACCAAAAGAACTGAAAAGTAAGCATTCGATCAAAGCTTCCACGAGAACCAAAAAAAACTCAGTTTGTATAAAAAGGGCTCCTCAAAACAAATTGAAGAAGAGGAAGCGACTAGAAAACGAGAAATATACCGCTGCATCATTTGTCTCCGACCTAGTTCGACCTTTTAACAAGAGAAGCTTCACCAACTCAATAAGCCCAACGTAACCGGGTTTCTCTGAATCCGACCCGACTTCCTGTTATGGGCATACTTGAACATGAACAAGAACATTAGCGTATATTTCAGAAGAAGAAATCGGCTTAATCCTTTGGAGAGAAAGTAAAAACCCTAAAATAATGAAGAAAACAAAAACAACCCCATCGGCATTTGCAGCTCACCTCGACCAGTTTGTTCCGGAACGAATGCATGAAGATATCATCGAGAACTCCTGGCTTGTACTCCAATTTCGAAGCACCTTCATCTAATTTAGCCTGGGACTCAAAACGAAAATCACAAACAAGGATCGACATGTATGCGCGTCGAAAACGAATTAATCGAGAAAGAAGCTCAAAATCGGAACCACCTCTGAGGGATCAGAGACGCGGCAACGAACACTGCGCGTTCGTGGGATGGACTGTGGAGAAGATGAGTAGGAGAAGGCGACATTCGTCGTCGGAGGAACTTGGAGAAGGATACCCATTTTCTTTCTGGCCTTGGAATTGGAAGTTTGCGCCGGGGAATGCAAAAATAAGAAAAGACAAATAAACTATACGCCGTTTTAGATATACATATACCAAAACGACACAAAGTTCTATTGTGAAATTATATATATAAAAAAAAGAAGAAGAATAAAACGACATGAAGTTGTAAAACCCTGGCAAAATCCTTGCCGTCGTATTTCTCTACTTGAGAGAGACGACCGAGTGACAGTGTGAATTTGTCATTTCAGTGATTCACTGAGAAATTTCGACACCCGTTCGTTATCTGATGATGATGTATTCCGTTTCACGCTTCGCGAGGAGGTTCTGTGCAACGCTCGCTGCTGCTCCGGCGGCGATTGGCGGCGAGGCTGCTGCTTCTGTTCCGAAGAAGACGGCGAAAAAGCATCGCTCGGTGTACAAGAAACTTTCAAGCCTTGGCACGAGGGGAGGCAAAATGGAAGAAACGCTGAATCAGTTCACCATGGAAGGTATCCCTATAAAAAAACATGACCTTATTCGCTACGCCAAGGATCTTCGAAAGCATCGTCAACCTCAACGCGCCCTCGAGGTTCGGAATTATGTTTGCTGATCAGTGGCTTGAACTAGTGGATTCGTAATTGATGAAATAACTTACCCAGAAAAAAAAATTGATTTTTGAGTACGATGCAATGGAAAGGACTGGTTGTGGATTTAAGGCACCATTGTTAAAAGCTTAATGTTTTTAAAGTTTTAGGCTTTCTCAAGTTTAATGTGTTTTTTTGTTTCTTTCTAAACTCTGTTTCTCGGTTATGGTTTAGGGGCACATAAGGATCAAATCCTATATCTAGATAGAAGTTTCATGTGACTGATTCGTTTCTCCAAATTTGGTTTGTGGATTTTTTAGAAACAATAGTAAGTTGATTATGTTTTTTAAGCCTTTAACAGCACATGAGCATCAAATGTGCTTTTCTGGATATGCTGATAGGAGACAGATGAAATGGAGTTTCTTGGCATGTAGAAGAATTAAAAAAAATGTTGCTTATGCGATTCTTATCTTGTTTGTCTCTCCCTGCTTGTTGTGTTTGGTTTATCTTTCAAATTCTCAACCCCCCCCCATTACTCTCGTGTGTAGGTCTTTGAGTGGATGGAAAGAAAGGAAATTGCCTTTTCAGGCAGCGATCACGCAATTCGTTTGGATCTTATTGCAAAGACTAAAGGCTTAGAGGCGGCTGAAAGTTACTTTAACAGTCTAGATCTCTCAACCAAGAATCAGTCGAGTTATGGGTCGCTCTTGAACTGCTACTGCGTGGAACGCGAGGAAGAGAAGGCAAAGGCACATTTTGATAAAATGGGTGATCTCAATCTTGTGAGTAACTCTTTGCCATTTAATAATCTGATGGCCATGTACTTGCGGCTTGGTCAACCCGAGAAGGTACCCTCGTTGGTTGTTGCAATGAAACAGAAGAATATCTCCCCTTGTGATATCACTTACTCCATGTGGATACAAAGCTGTGGAAGCTTAAATGACTTAGATGGAGTAGAGAAAGTTATAGAGGAAATGAAAGCAGATGGTGGTGAATGTCGTTCCTCATGGGATACATTTGCTAATCTGGCAGCAATCTACACTAAAGCCGGTCTCTACAGTAAAGCAGAAGCAGCATTGAAATCTTTGGAGGAGAAGATGAATCCTCACGAGCGTGGTTCCTATCATTTCCTCATTAGCTTGTATGCTGGAATTTCAAATACTCCCGAGGTTTATCGAGTTTGGGACTTGCTAAAGAAGGGTCACCCTAAAGTCAACAATTCAAGCTGTCTCACAATGCTCCAAGCACTGGGTAAACTCAATGACATTGATGGAATGAAGAAAATATTTACAGAGTGGGAATCAACATGCTGGACTTACGATATGAGGATGGCTAATGTAATGATTAGCAGCTACTTGAAAGAGAACATGTACGAAGAAGCTGAGGCTGTTTTCAATGGTGCCATGAAGAAGTGTAAAGGTCAGTTCTCAAAGGCGAGGCAGCTTCTAATGATGCATTTGTTGAAGAAAGATCAGGCGGATTTGGCTCTAAAGCATTTCGAAGCAGCTGTTTCGAATCAAGACAAGAATTGGACTTGGAGCTCAGAGCTGATCCGTTCATTCTTTCTCCACTTGGAGGAATCCAAAGACGTTGATGGAGCAGAAGAATTCTGCAAAACCTTGACGAAATGGAGTCCTCTAGATTCTGATACTTACACTCTTCTTATAAAGACTTACATAGCTGCAGAGAAAGCTTGTCCCCGTATGCGAAAGAGATTGGAGGAACAAGGGATCGAAATAGATGAAGAGATGGAAGGTTTTCTTAGCAAGGTTTGCCCTTGAAGAATGAAGAGATGAAGAGATGGAAGGATCAAAATGTGGTATCTAGACACAACTTTCATGTGATCGATTTGGTTTGTGGATTTTTTAGCAAGTAATATAGTAAGTTGATTGTGTTTTTGAAGCCTTTAAGAGCACAGGAGTATCAAATGTGCTTTCTAGATATGATGATGATATGGGAACAGATGAAATGGATTTATCTTGTTGTTTCTCTCTTCTATTTCTTATGTTTAGTTTATCCATGCCATCCTGTTCTGTGTTCCCTTTTACTCGTGTCTAGGTTTTTGAGTGGATGGAGAGAAAGGAAATTGCCTTTTCCGGCAGAGATCATGAAATTCGTTTGGATCTTAATTATTGCATATAGACTAAAATGCTTTGAAAACTAGTCAACCAAGAGCGACTTACATACAGTTCGTTCTTGAACTGCTACAAGAGAAGGCTAAGGCACATTTAAAAAGAAAGAAAAAAAAGAAAAGAAAAAAGGATGATCTCAGTCGTGTGAGTAATTCTTTGACGTTTAATATAATCTGCTGAATCCATTATCGAGCCTCCATATCTGATATAGTTGCATAGTTGGTCGTGCAGGATGGTGCGACGATTGCTGAAGATGAAACTTTTTCCCCTCGTAGGACTTTTGCGTAATAAAAGTCGAGCTTTTTTGGTTTGGGAATGTTTGCTTGTGTGTTCTCGAGCATGAGGACGACAGACCTTGTATTTGGTCTGTCGTCGAACACACAACAAACCTATCTCTATTGACCTCAAGACCTCGTCTCCCACAAACGAAGCATCTATGAATTCCGAATCGATAACCTCTAGACTTTTGCCTTCGTTCCAGCGATTCCAAACCTTTTTGTGTGGAAAATAAATAAATAATAATAATCAAATCATTATAAGTTTTTGTAAAAAAAGATAAAATTTTAAATTTTAAAACTTACATAATCGAGAAGGCTATCTCCCGGCTGTCTATTACAGTAATCCAAGTTACGAAATCCGGTAATTATTTCTAGCAGCATGACCCCATAGCTAAAAACATCCTATTTCTCGGACATTATATGATATAGAGCATATTCTTGAGACATATAGCCGCTGTATAATGAAAAAAAATGAATGAATAGATTTTTAAAAGTAAAGAAAAAATTATGATGTTTTTTTGGGGGTTGCTTACTAAGTTCCGGCCACTCTGTCCGTCTCAGCTTCTGTGGTGCCATGTTCTAACATCTGGGCCAGCCCAAAATCTGAGATTTTGGGGGTCATATCTTGAGTGAGTAAGACGTTACTCGGTTTCAAATCCCTGTGAAGTATCGGTGGCGTTGTGAAATTATGAAGGTAGGACAACCCCTCCGCAATACCCTTGGCGATCTTAAACCGCTGTTGCCAGTTTAGCAACCGGCTCTGAGTTTGATCTACCCATCGATCGATTATAAAAAACAATAAATCAAACTTAATTCATTTATAAAAAAATTATATATTCTAGAAAAGAGAGATGTACTGACCGAAGAGATAACGATCGAGGCTAGAGTTGTTGAGGTATTCATATACCAGAATTTTTTCTTCCCCCTCACAACAGCAGCCTTCAAGTCGGACAAGGAATACACGTAAAATCAGTCACACTTCATTTCTGAACTCAGTGATACCCTGTGATGATCTCGCATTCAATCTTTTGACTGCAATTTCTTTTCCACCAGGTAACGTTCCCTGCATGAAATAGCAGTCACCGGCGAACAGATGAAGGACAAAACCTTAATAGATCTGGATATCCGATTTATTAAGGTTTGAGATAAATTTGATTCATTAAGAAATATATAAAATTATATGATACACTCCCCTTCTTCAGATTTTTGTTTAAAAAATAAATAAATTATTATCTGGATATCCGACTTTTTCAGATGGGATCATGATCTAGGATTTCGAATAATAATTACACTCCTATCCTATATTTTTACCTTGTAAACAGTACCGAAACCGCCTTGTCCGAGTTTGTTGGCATTTGAAAAATGATCCGTCGCCTCCGCAACAACCCTAAAATCCATTAACCGAAACCTATCCGGTCCGGCTAATTCGTTCATCACAATATCTGTTTGGGTTGACCCTAGTACTATACCTGAATACATTAAGAATTATTGAAAGAAATCAGAAAAAACGACAAATAATTTAAAAAAAAAAACAAAAAACAAAAAACTGTTTCGTTTTACCTTGTGTTCTTCTTTGATGTTTTTTCCAACAATAGAAGCTTGCAAAAGAAAACCCGACAATAACTGATCCGATGATCACTCCGATAATCCATGAGTCCAGACCTTTGCTTTTGCCATCTTTTTTTGTATGATCCTCTAAACACAAGAAATGAAAAAACTTTTATGTATTCTTATTTTGTATCACAGTACTGATCCCTAGTAAAGCGTGTCCGTTTGGTATCTTATTCTTTAAGTGGCTTGATGAGATATTTTTCCAAATATTTGGTAATAATTTTCAGACCTCTTGTAATCTTTTGATATTTAGATTTGGCTGTTAAAAAAAAAAACATGAATCTAAAAATCTAATAAAATATTTAAATTATAAATCGTAATTGAGATCTTAACTCAATATAAAAACAAAATACATATACAAAAACAAACAGTAAGTTAATTTCACGGAAAATAATATATAGGATGAATATTTTTGGTTGGTTTGTGACTCTTTCTCAGCATTAAATGAAACTTTCAAATATCTAAAAAAGAAATAATAATAATAATAATAATAATATACACATAATTATTAAATATCATCATGACTCTGAATTTCTTTTTCATTTTTTTCATACGAATTAATTAATGAAGAAATTTAACATAATTCATTAAGGCTAACAAGAAAAAGAAAACCACATGTCTCTTGAATAATGGCTACTAATAATAAACGTATATAAGTTTATATTAAGGTCGCTAGAAATTTCATTACTAACCTATATCCTTGGCAGCGACTCTGACATAGAGATTATGACCGCCGTAGGTATAGTTTCGCATATGGTAGAGCTCTCCCGTCCAAGTCACACATATGTGGTTTTTTAGATATTCCACAATCGCAAAAGCCGTACAATCACAATCACTAAGGCAAATCTCCTTACATTCTTGCACATCAATAATGTAACTCGTAATCCGGCTTCTCGTAATAGATACCTCATTTGACGGCAGTTTCATATTTTTTAGCTCCGTAAACAGATCTCCACTGCAATTCAGAGCAGTCCTCCTCACACACCCAGTCCGCGAACCCTTGAACCGTTCGATACAGTGACACGACGGTGACGTGTTTTTGGAACAGTAACTGTACGTCCCACATGATGACTCCATGTAGCAAGCATCTTCCCCTGTGGACCATGGCAGGTTCCATATATTGTTTTTCGGGATCCACGTGTACAAATCGTAAAACCCGTCTACTCCCATTGTCAACCTCGTATGGGGTGTTTTAATTGAGAAGGACTCGTCGTCATTGTATTGGAAAACTGGGGGCATGTCCCCAAATTGGTACCCGTTCCACGCATCGGTTCGTTGCCCCTCAATAAAAATTGCAAAGATTCTGCCTAGTTCAACACTATGAATTCCGAACGAGAAATCCCCGATTGAGGGATCATCTGTGCCACGCCAGGAATAGAGGGTTTTGTCCGGTTTCATCTTTGCCTGCGGCAGTAGAGTATCCGTCGGAAAATCGAAGCTTTGCCATAAGTACACATTCGGGTTGTTTGAGTCTTTGACCACGAAATTGCCATTATCGAGGAGTTCTGCCAACAACGGAGATCTCACATCTCCTCCGGTCAGATTCGTCCACCAGACTGCAGAGTTATTTCCATCGATCAGGAAGAGGTTATTGTCCACGAACCTGAGAGTTCCGTTTGATCCCTGTAGAGGCTTTTCTCTGTTGGCCACCCATAAACAGCTTCTCTCAGGGTCCTCCTTGTACCACAAACCAAGATACCAATTCGACCGGGACTCCGACTTCAGTTCGAAGAAACCAACCTCGAAGACCTTGCTGCGAGAAACAATGGTTTCTTGTTCTGCAAGTCTTAGACTTTCCGTTGTCGACATCAGTGGACCTCCAACAGAATTCGTGATGGTTAAAGAAAATGAAACAATTACGAAAAAAGTATTGTAAGAAAATTGAGATTTTCTCCTCATTTTTCTTTTTTTTAACTTGAAATTATATAATACACTCCCCTTCTTCAGATTTTTGTTTATATAAAAAATATACAGTATATTATTATCTGGATATCCGACTTTTTTAGATGGGGTCATGATCTAGGTTTTCGAACAATAATTACACTCCTATCCTATCTTTAAAGTATTTACCTACCTTGTCGAGTTTGTTGGCATTTGAAAAATGATCCGTCGCCTCCGCACCAACCCTAAAATCCATTAACCGAAACCTATCCGGTCGGCTATTTCGTTCATCACAATATCTGTTTGGGTTGATCCTAGTACTATACCTGAATACATTAAGAATTATATAGAAAGAAATCAGAAAAGCGACAATTAATTTAAAAAAAAAAACAAAACAAAAAATTGTTTTGTTTTACCGTGTGTTCTTTTTTTTTTTTTTTTTGATAAGTATTTGAATTTCATTAGAAAATGAGAGGGTTTGTAAAATATTACAAAAAATACACAACTAGGAAAACAACTTTGCCAAAAAAAACAAGGAAGAACCAAAATCAAAGAAACTATGAGAATGGGAAATACTCATACATTACTCATACATTAGCCAAATTTGCATCAGATCATGGTAGCCAATATATTATATCTTTGTACCAAGATCAACCAAATGAAGAAATGAAGTTGGTTCTCCGTTGGGAAGAGTTAAGACGTCAAATTTGAAAATTGTTTCACCTTAATCCCTTTCTTTATAGTTTTGTAATTTCAATTTTCCTTGCAATTTGGAAACTTCCTTAATTCGGAATTTTTTGTACCTCTGAACAAATCCAGTTTGTTGATGAATAAATTTTAACATTTCAACAAAAAAAAAAAAATTTGCATCAGATCATGGTAGCCTTTGTGCCTCCTTTTGGCAAGAATAGTGTCGCGAATCAGACCGTCGATAATTTTAAACAATGCTTGAGGTGTGGATGATATATGGTTGTGAAGCATGTTGTTCCTTTCCGACCAAATAGCATAGATTATTGCTTGTCCCACCAATCTTCTCAACGTTCGTGGAGAGACGTTTTCCTTCATTCCTAGCCAACAAGAGAAAGCAGCCCAAGTGTGAAAAGCCATAACTTTTTTTTTTTTAACTCTGTTCTCATGTTACTTATATATATCCCATGTGTGAATTAGAGACCAGTAATTTCAACAGTTATGTATATAACATATTATGCAACTGCCACTAATTTCAACAGTAACGCATCATATGCTGCCACCACTAAATTCAACCGGCTCGTCCTTGTTGAGCCAGCTTTTGTCCTCGTCACCAAGTAATCTCGTTCTTCAACAAGCTTACAAACAAACGAGATCAGTGGCGAAGAATTTAGTTAACGTGAAAAGGAAAATAGTGTTAAAGCCCAATGGGCTGTATTTCACGAACAAATGGGTTTATTGGACTAAATATTTTATTTTGGTGGAATTTTGATGAATTTTGAGTAGTTTGTTTTTTTAATAATTTAAAAGGTTTTCTAGAGACTTATAGAATTCGATCTTGTCTTCCCCGTGGGTTGAGGTTATGCTGGGCTTCAGATCTTTGTTGTTAGGTCCTTGGTTTGTGTAGTGGTCGTTTTTAGTTTTTGGCTCAGTTTCCGGGGTCTTTTATCCTGCCGGCTATGTTTCCGGAGGTTCATTTCCCGCCGGTTATTGTAATATTGTATGTTAAAATCGTTGATGGTTTGTGGCGTTTGATGGCTTACGGACAAGTTTCGTAGACTTAGCATCAATCTCTTCTTGAGAGAGTAGAACGTGATGCACAGAGGCAGCTTGAAGTTCCTTGTTTGGAACATAGACAAGTCGGTCAATGGTTATTTTGGATAAAATCTTAGCATTTTTGAGTCCTTATTGTTAGGTTTTGATGTTAGTTATCCATGTAATTCTCCATGTACTTGAAGTTCTCATCAATAAAACATCTAGACGATTAAAAAAAAAAGAAACTTATAGAATATAGAAGGGTCAATAACAATGAAAGTCAATTACAATGAAAGTCACTTTCCTCACTTTTTTTATTACAATAAGACACATTTGATTCTTTGGGCATGTGAGGTATGTGAAAAACCAATGAAGCCCTTGTGTCACAATCTCTTGCTCCAAAAAAAAAAAATACAATTTTCCAGATCGAAGAAGAAGCTTCAAGATACGGAATCTGCAAAATTTTGCCTCTAGTGCTTCCTCCTTTGAAGAAAACCGCGAATTCAAACTTGTATTTTTTTGCCTCCAGTGCCTCTTCTTCTTCTTCACAGGAGAAGCCATGGGTATTGGGGAAGCCATTGGAAGATATTGAAAAGCTTTATAGCCTCGAGAAGGAACTGGGCAAAGGTGGTTTTGGGGTAACCTACATGTGCGAGGAGATCTCCACCGGAGAAATTTGAGATAGAGATCTTGGCCTGTGTTGTCATTACGGCACGCCTGGTGACTCTTCTTCTTCTTCCTTTGAATTTGTAGTTAGCGTGGATGGAGATGGGTCTTCGTCTTGCGTGGACGAGCTTGCGTGGAGAAATAAGTGTTTAGAAAAGAATTGTTGTAAACTTTATTGATAACGGATGTTGTGCATTCCACCGACATTTAATCAAATCCCAATGGATAACAAATTCAACGATGATGAGTATAGAGGGGATGTATAGTTTGGTTAGGGTGAAGAATTAGTTCGAGGCTTTTAGAATTTGTATTCGATATTGAGACTTATGGACAAAGTAACGTGGACAACTCTCTAACCCCGCGAAGAAGCAGACGAAAAGGCTCCGATGGACAATTTTTGGAGGAGAAGATACAGTGGAGAAGATACGGTAAACAGTTTACGATGGACAGTTTACGATGGACAGTTTACAGTGGGCAGTTTACGGTGGACAGTTTACGATGGACAACGTTTACTTATCTCATATCCACGAGCTCTTCTTCATCATCAGCCTCGTATCCAATTAGCAATCGTCAACGATCTGAAAAAAAAGAAAGAATGAGTGAAAAAGGTATCTAAACGATGTGTTTGATGCTAATTGGATACGCATCACTCTCACGCACTGAAAGAGAAATTATGTATAAATTAGGTCAATGGATATGTTAAGTGGGGTTGGGTGTGCATGGATGGAGGTTAATGAATACTTTTGTGAATGGAAGTTATTGTTTCGTGGTTGCGTAGATGTGGATGGGTGTCATGGAGATGTATATGATTACAAAGAACAAATTAGAATATGCAAAAAGATATATTATATTCTCAATTGAAAATCAGATTAATCGTTCAAATCCACCTAATGGAATAGAAATACAACAAACTTCTCAAATTTACTATTAAACTAAAGTTGAAACATATTCACAATAATGTATCCACATATACGTATACACGATTAGTTGTCCACACAAACATGTCCGTGATAATTTGTCCACAAAACATGTCCATGCGACTCATAACGGGTGTTTGAGTCGGGTTTCAACTGATTTACTTGGCTTCTATCTCTGTCTTCATCTCTACAAATTCTTTCAGAAACTTTGTCCAAACAAAATAAGCAAGTAATTACTCGAGTTAGTTGATCTATAGTTAGAGATTTAGACGAGCTCTCGTTGTATCATGTCCACTCTGGTCCATATCTTGTTCTTTACAGTGTTGGACAAAGTATTCCTCTGTTGTATCATGACCACGATATCATATCCATGATCTCTTGTCCGACACACGCCATCCACAAAAGATTTGATATTTTACATCTTGGCCGCTAAAAGGATGCTCACTGGCCTTAAACATCTTCAAGAGAACGTCTAATCTCTTGCTCAAGCTCAAGAAGAAAACGGCATCTTTTATTGACCTGGTCCCATAGAAAGCAACAAATCCGCATCATCTAATGGAATAGTAAAGAATGAGACTCATCTCAATTAGGTTCAGCAGTTCTTTATATCTTCTCCGGGAAAGAATATTGGAACGGAATAAGTTTCCGGGAGATTGCTAATGTATGGCCAACAGAAAGAATCTGCATTGGCTCTCTCTTGCAGTAGTCTCAATCCCAATTTCACTGCCCACAATTCTTCTGCCAAATTTCTCCAGCATTTTTCTCAATCAGTAAACGATTATAAATACACCAAAATTTTGAAAACTTGATTCTACAGAATTTTGTGAGCTAAGCTTCAGATTCAAGAAGATACAAGACCAAAATGTAAAGTAGAACCCCAAGAGGAGTGAATAATCATTTGTTTAATATGAAATTAGGGTGAGTAATCAAAACAATTTCGCAGGGAACATTGAACAAGAGCAAGAGATAAACACTCACCGGGAACTCGACGGGCCAAAGCGGCAAGGAGAGAGGACAATGGCGCATCATCTGATTCGAATCGTAACGGAACGTGAGGAGGTAGAGAGATAAGGTCGGTGCCTTCACGGATTTTCTCGGTTGAAATGAGGCCGACACCAAATGGGGTGTCCTGAGACAGCTTGACGGCGTGGGGAACAAAGCCGCCTTCTCTCTTGATCCAACGGACGAGGTCCGCCGGATGAGGCGCCAACCGCGACGGCTGAGAAGAGAAGCAAGCGAATCGGCTACTTCACCACCGTCCGCGAACTCTCCTTCCGTCCCAACTCCGACCTACCCATGAACCAAAACCGGAAAATCAAACAAAACATTCAAAAAATCAGAAGCAATGAAAACCCAGAAAAATTTGCTCCTCACCTGGAATCGCGGGGTCGCCGGGAAGCAAAAAGGGAAGAAGGAAAATCAGGGATCCTGGTTCTGGTGAAATTAGGGTTTTGGGAGTGAAGATGAACAAGGAAAGAGGCGATCGAGTTCGGGTTTAGAGAAGCGCGAGCGAAGAAGGCGATGAGATTGAGGCGTTAAGGATCATACTCGCTCAGTTTTTTTCTTTTTCTTTCTCTGCTTTAATTTTATTTTCGCCAACCAATAAGAAGTTACAGAAGCGCAAAATTGTCCATTCACTCCAAGAAAGTGACTGAAAGGTCACTTGTGCATTTTCTTGTAATACATGAGTGGAAATGTGCCTTTCTATGTAAAAATAATCCAATATAGAAAATAAGATTACATCAAATTTCAAAGAGATATTTGCGCGAGAAATCTCTTTTAAGAATTTCATTACAATTCCATCACTTTCTGAAAACGTCTTTGCAAATTAATACTTTCACTTCCAAAAAGATCGTTATATCATTTTGTCTCTCTGAACCGTGTACTGTACAATATCAAATCCCTCTGACAACTTGCAGTGATTTTCTTCTACCCTATGCAATTGGACCAGTTTTTTATTTGCTTTTTTCCTTCTATCATTAATATTTTCATTCATTTCTCTCGTTTTTTTCCCAATTTTTTTTTATGTTTTTTGGATGAATGTTTAATTTATTCCACAATATTCTCTGTTACTCCCTCAACCACTTTATTTGTAATCTGAAACTACATTCCGAGCAAGAGAGTTTATTTTTTCGATTGTCGCAATTCTCCAACTTTCTTCGATCGACTACTATGTCATCCTCAGAAAGTGAAGATGCCAGCCACAATTAGCGAAGAACCCTAACCTTCTATTTTATATTTTCTTATCATTTTTCGTAGATCTGTGTTATGTTGCATTTATTGGGATTTCCTTGAATTGCCGTTGCATAAAAATCTTATTCGCTGCCTGTTTCTGGATTTGCGAAATTCTTAGTAACCATTTCTTTGAATTTTAAGTTGTCCGATTTTCGGGAAATTAGTTTCCCCTTCACTATAGTTCTACTAAAAAAAATAGACGTTTGCCTATAATATCCCTCAGTTTTAACAATTTCTATCATCCTCTCATATTTAGGTTTCTAAACTGTTCAATCTAATACGCTAAAATTAGCCCCAATTATTCAATTAGTTTTTCGGTAGAAATTTCTACCATTTACCTTTTCAATATTTTGCCTACATTCCTATATCCATGTCCTTTTATTCAAATTAACTTCTTACGTATTGACTCACATCTAAACAGTTATACGTTCCTGTATTCCCTTTTCTTTTGAATAATGGTTAGTCTTCATTTACCATTTTGTCTTCTTTTGTCTCTCTGCATATATAAACTTGGTAATATACATGTCAAGAAGCAGTTTATGTAGCTTTGTTTATCCCAACAACTACTATATATGTTTCCCTTAACTATTTGTTTTCCATTCCAGAGGTTTACATCAAGACTCTACTAACTAAGCCTCCTAAGCCAGAAGATGAATCTGTATGGGACTGAAACCTCACTGAGCGTCTTTTTGTCCGTGATCATTACCCATTGGGATGCAGGATAAATGGTTATTCTAGACCTGATCTTTTCAACGAGATTACATATGCATTGGGCGGTACTGAAGAGCTTGATTATTTGCTAAAGTCCCAGTTTTCCACTCTCCTACAACTCCCTCAACGAAAACTGCATTTCTCAGGAAAGATTGTACACAACATGATGACAAGGCAGCTGTGGACAGAAAAAATGAAATGTGGTTCGTCTTCGGAGGTCAGTCAATCAAATTTTCTCTTAGAGAATACGCTCTATTAACGGGATTAAATTGCGATCATCTTCCTCAAACACATCTCCACAAAGATAAGCAGCAGAAACGCCCCGCTGGACCCACATTTTGGGAAGAGTTGTTTGGCGAGCAATCCAAAAACGAGTCCAAGAAAATTGATGAATGTATGTATCGCCTTAAGTATGACAAGTCACTTTCTTCTTCAAAGCGCCTTAGTCTTGCATTGATTATGCTAGTTGATGACATTTTGAATGTCCAAGTCCAAACCGGACATGTAACAGAGAAGGTTGTTGAGATGTCCCGTGATACTGATCTTTTCTATGACTATCCCTGGGGGCGCCAATCTTTTATGCTAACACTTTCTGAGTTTGTTGGCGATCGTTCAAAAACAGCCCGTAAGGCAATGACGTCACGTCTGAAGCAGAAATCAGTTGCTGTGAAAGGTTTCCCTTTCTCAATTCAAATGCTAGCTTTTGAGGCAATTTCAACACTAAAAGGACTAGACCCTGACTCAGATGATGAGCTTAGTTTCTCCCATCGGTCTGTCTATCGGCTTAAAAAAAGATGCGATATCAACCAGAACGATATTATTAATGCTGAGATATCTCAAGAGGTTAGCGTTCAAATTTGCAATCATATTATTACGACCTTTTTAAATTTTGTTCTTCATGTTCTCACTATCTTTCACTAATTGGTCGTTTTTTTTTCCTTTTATAGCTTGTGGTTACCCCTATTATTCGCCCTGCTGCTCCTCTACACGATCCCACTTTTTCGTGGCCTCGAGAGGTAGCTGATCCTAGAATTGCATATCTCGAGACCCTCATTGCATATGGCAAGATTTTGACTAACACATATGGCCTGGTGGTGACTACTCTTGCGATCGTATTTTCACACCCCCTGAAAAACTTGCAATCAAAGCTTGGCAGCTCCAGGTAGCAAAGACAGGCCAATATGTCCCAACCAACACACGCATCCATACTACTGGTTCTATAAAAACTGAAGCACATTTTTCTGCACCATAGGAGACACTTCGGTCACAGTAATAGATGTTCAATCACATTACAACTGCTGTTATCCAAGAGGTAAAAGGTTACCTTGCTCTCAATTTGATATTGGCAATGGTAAACGTGTGAAGAAACAAAAACTACCATACCCTGTTGTTCTTTCTCGAGGGGGATCCGGTTCAGCATCTACTAGACCTTCATCTGTCAACCGAGCTGATGTCAGTACACCAAGCCTAAAAAAATTCACCGTCCCTCCTCGTTATCACCAAAGAACATCACGTTACAATACAAGGAGCTCAAAGTCTGGAGCATCTGGTGCACCGTCTGAATCTGTTCCGTCTGCTCAACTTAATCTTGTAGCTTCCTCTTTAGCTTCATCGGGCAAATATGCTGCCCATGTCGACGTACAGTCGATTTCTGGATCTTCAAGTTTGGCTTCTAAATTGAAAGACGATGCTGGTTTGTCCGATGACAACTGCAATCAAACAGATTCAATTGGCGTTCCAAACAACTCAGCATGCTCTCCTGCTGTCCTTGAACCAAATAACCATGTGCCCCGTCGTCATCTATTGGAGGTCATGCTTTTATGGATGCCAATGTTCAGATTTTTAACGGTTCTATCTCTCAGGCGGTTCAAGAGGAGGTACATCTTCCTGATTTTTTCTACTTTGATGTTTTTAATATGTTCAGTATATGTATTGCTTTTTATTATTACTTTTTGGTCCTTATAGATTAACAATGAAACTGCTCTGGCTATTGCCGTTAGTTGTTTTCAGCCCTTGGAAACCCATTCTGCTGTGTCTCTTCATAGTGCCAGTGTACCTATCCATCTTTATCATCTTTCTTGTTTCCCCAAATTTGATTCCATCCACTATTCCATACCTACTGATTTAACAATGATTCCAGCAAAACACTTATTACATTTGTGATCTTCTGTATACATTAATAACTGCTTTCTTAGCGTATCGTTTATGTTCTTGTTTTTGCAATAGATTCCCTTACCATCTCCGACTCTACCAGGAATTGTGAACCTCTTGTGCAACCTACTAAGGTTTGTCACCATTTCAATTTTTTCTTGCACTCATTTAATACGATCTTCCTACAACTTTGTTTCACTTCTTCAATTATGTTTACATCATCAATATCATTTTACTTACACTTTATATTTCTGGTTCTTGTTTTTCATTTGGATAGATTCCTTTCCAACATTTTGCTTCTTCTCCTTTATTTAACCTACGTTAGCCTCACTTCCTAACGACATTTTGTAAACATTTGAAGCTTCCCCAGGCCGAAGCCACCCATACAGAGGATAACACTCATGCTGCCGTTACCACATCACGTAATATGTCTTGTGATATATCGGTATGGCTTTTATTCTTCTCTTACATCTCTGTTTTACATTCTCAATAATTATTCCTCCTCCTCCCTTTATGGTATGTCTTGCGCAATTTTCTTGTCGCTTTTTTCCCCCTATTTACTCTCCTTATACTTCTTTCTTTACTCTTCCTTATATTTGAGTTTCTATTGTTTCTAGTGTGCTTATACAGATTAAGTGGTACCTCCAACACACGCTACTCCTACTGAAGGATTTTCAAACACTTCTGATAAGGTAAAAATATTTTTTGTTTTTTTCTTTCTAAAACCTTCCTCATACCTCCCTTACACGTCCTTTTCCATTTGATGTCCAACATGCAAATGAACTTCCTGCTTCCCCTATCGTCAGTATGCCACATCAAGAGGTCAATAGTTTTGTTCCAAAAAATTGTTCTACAAACGTTGCAGACCCTATATTGGACATTCCAAAAGTTGTCATTACTGTTCCTAAAAAGGTAGAGAGGGTGCGTGTTAAGTCGGAAAACGTTAAATCTTCATCGGTTGTGGTGCCTAAAAGCCTCAATGAAGATCATCCCCTGCATATTGTCACCAGAGATGCTTACTCTCGTGTTATCAAAGCTGTTAATGCATTGCCTAATGAGTAATTTTCATACTTTAACAACACACTTTTAGTTTACCGTTACCTTTCAACTATGCAGTTTCCTAATTCGAATTTTATTTTTCCTTTTTAGTGTTCTTATACTCCAGACAGGTATGACAATCACAAAATATTTCTTTGCTGAAATAGGGAAGCCGCAATATGTGATATCTTATAGGGTATGAATATTCTAAATTTAAATTTCACACTTTTTGATTGTTATATCCTAACATTTATCTACTCTACTCTCAGCAGCACATGTCTGCTATATGCGCCCTAATTTGAAAAACAAGACAGTCTGTATACAATGATAAATGCATTGCGTTACTCGATACTTCGTTTGTTGAAAACTTGCAGCTGTTGTACCCTCGTTTCAAGGCTTCCTATAGAAATGGATCTTTCAAGTGGCCTTCTGCTCTCCAATCCTTCGTTTTGGGGTCCAATCTCGCATTTCCAAATTCAAAACCTTGGTGTTCTGATGCTGAAACCGTCTATGCTCCTATGTTTTGGGAAGATGACCATTGGGTATGCTTGGTCATTCATTTGAAGCCCCGCTTTATTGAGATCATTGATCCTGCACTCCCTTTGTTTTCTCATCAAGCTGTATCCAAGATAATGCAACCCGTGTGTGAGATGCTGTCGTTTCTCCTTAAAGACCATGATGTCCCACACATGCAGCTTAATTTTCAGCCAAGGGAGTTTAGGTGCTTACGAGGTGACAGTTATTTCCAGATTACCAGGCCTTATGACTGCGGAATTGTTGTTGCCAAGTTGCTAGAAATGCACAATTTAGATTGCCCTCAGACAGAAATGGCGTTCTTCAGTGATCGTGTTATCGCCAACTTCTGTTAGAAATACTCTGTTCATTTTTATGAGAAGCTAATAAATCCCCTTCGTTCTTGAACGAAACTGTGATTTTATCTCATACAGTTCCAGTTCCATTTGATGTTTTTGGTGGACAATATTTCTTTTTATTGCTTCTCCGAACTAGCTTTTGTGAACCAAGTTATGTGAACCACCTTTTGTGAACCAGCTTTTGTATTTCAGTTGAGCGACTACTACTTTTTTTAATCTGGTACCTTCTCTAATGTTTTGTTTTAGGTTTCCATTCTATCTAGTTCGGATTTTTTGTTCTAATTAAACCGAAGGGAATCAGAACATGCAACTACTTCTATTATATTCTCATTTTCTTCTGGTTTAATCGAAGTGACATAAAATCACTCCGACTTTTTTATTCCCAGTTAATGTACCTAATGCTCCTAGCTTCTTCTCCATGCATGTATTGTCATGTATGTATTGTCAATCAACTGTCGTCCCACCTATTAGTGGCATTTAATTCATTTTTTTTTGCATATGTTCACCGTCCACGAAGGTCTTTAATATTTCTTCAATATATTGTTCCCTAATAGACATGGGCAAAATACACGGAACCAAAGAACCAAACTGGAACAAAACCGATTAGGAGGTACCGAACCCAAACCGAAACCTATAAAAATTTCCGATGGATCATAAACTTTTATACCCGAAAAACAAGAACCAAATACCCAAAATATAATTATATACCCATAAATATTAGTTCAATTTATGGGTATATAAATTTCTTAATATTTCTTCATAAATATTAGTTAAATTCCCTCGAGACTTTAAATTTCTTAATATTTCTTCATTTTATATTTGTTCTCTTGTTTCTTCATGTCCATCCTTTCTATCAAGTTATATATATATATATATACCGACTATTTACTTTTTTCTATCATTTTCAACTCCTATATATGTCATTTTTGTCTCCACTACTTTTAACCCCCACCGTTTGTTTATATTTGTTCTCTTGTTTCTTTATTGAGACATGTCCACATGTTCATTTCTCTTCTTCTTTCGTGTACATGTGTCGATTCAATATTTTTCATTGTCCTCTTCAAAGCATTTCATCCCTTCTTCTTAACTTACCATTTACAGCTCCTCAGTTTTTAAACTAATCACTTTCAATTACCATTTTCTCTCCTTTAACCTCATTTCGATATTTACCCATCTAATGCCTCTTTTCCCTACTTCCTTATGTGGTCCACCTATTATTATACAATATTTTCCGCCACTTCCAATTGGCTCTTTCCCAACTTTTCCCCAAACCGCTGCTACGTACCCATCAATGCCTCCCTTCTTTGCAGATCCTTTGATGTTACATATTTCATCACCATATCGTACCGTTTTTTTTCTCATATCTTCAAGAACAAATTCTGAATGCTGCTTCTCTTGAAGGTCTCCGGCTAGCAATGGTTGAACAAGATTATGATGGTGCGTTGAAGCTACTTCTTCCGATGTCTTCAAAGTCTCGCCATATTGCATTCCTCATTCCATTAATCTGCAGTGGAGATTATTATCGAGCTATGCTACATGTCCACAAGATGTGGTCGCATAAGTGTTCACTTGAAGAAGCAAAGGCCGTTGGCGACACTGTTCTTGCACAAGCTAAAAATTTCAATCATTCTCCAACAAAACTAATCGCCCAAACCTGGTTTTATATGTACAAGCCGAGCTGCGTTATCCCAGGAGTCTCTAACCACTGTTGTTTAAAGTGTTTTGTTTACCAACATGCACTCAAATTCAAAGTACATTTCTAGCTCTCAACGCCTCCTCCTTTTTTTTTGTGTGTCTCTCCTACGTTCCAACCCTTTCAATTTAGTATTTCTTACCTTGCATTATATTAAATTCATGTTTTAAAATTGTATGTACTTGTAATGATTTATTTTTCTTTAACAATATCACCGTTTGTGATCTTAAGTTAGTATTCAATTCTTAAAGCAATCCCTTACTTAAATTAAAACACTAAACATTCATCATAAAGAAAATTATCACATTTTACTTACTAGTTGCCTAGTGGCATACAACATTACTATTACGCTAAACCACACAAAGTCAGCATATTCCAAAGAACAAAACACTCCTTGCACTTCCCCATTTTATCGGCGTCGCAGATGCATCCAGGGATCAGGAATTCCATTATCCACGCAAATGCCCCCATTCGACGAGGATCCATGGTCTCTATTGTAACATTTATGCGTTCAGCCATCGTTGTTGACTTTGGCATATTTTCCCACCACTTCATCGTCTTCAGTGTCTCGTATCCTTCCTCAAACTCCCCATTGCATATCTGCAACATCCTTAGAGCGTACACCGTTTCGTCTTTAGTCATATCCCCGTTATTGACCATTTGAATGCCAGTATACATATCTCCATCAACAAAGGCCTTTCTTAACCCTTCCAGCACCCAAGCCGTTTTGTTCCCAGCCCTCAGACAGTTCACGAAGAACGGCATGAACGGCGAACTGCCTGAAACCATTTCTCCGTTAAAGAAAAAGTCATCGAGGTTCGCCTTCTCTAAAACCTCCTTGCTCAGTGCAAGTTCGAGCCCTACCTTCCCTGACACTATCAGTGGTGCATGTCGGTTTCTTAGCTCCAAGTCATTATTCCTCAATTCATCAAAGCTTGTGATACGTCATGTGACTATGTGCTGTTGTGACATAAACTTCTATAAAATGAATATCTACAGTTTCAATCTCCCCATTTTTAGCTTAGTTTGATTCCAAACTCTACAAAATTTCAAATTTGCAGTTTCAGTCTCCTCTTAAATAGATTACTCCCCCTTAATCTTAATGATCCTTCTGAGAATTCTTGAATCCTTGCCACTTCATTACTTAGACCATGTTCACCCCCTACTTCGAAGCACAACTAAGGTAAACCATAACTAAATGTAGCACAAACCCAACTACAACATGATGTCATAATCTATTCCTTCCTCTTGTAAATAATTCTGAGCTACCAATCACCCCTCCATTGCTCAAAGCCAGAAATCATCAACAAGAGCTTTCTCTTGATTCTTTGCCTCTATGATTGACACAAAACATGCAAATTGAGCCATCTCTCTAATGTTAAGCTGGATTCTTTTGTCTTTCTTCCATCATTTATATCTCATGTAACATCAGCTTGAGAATAATTTATGTGAACGTTCTGAGACTTAAGATGACCTGAGACAGAATCACGTTCTTCTCTTATCATTTGTTGTGAGATTCTTTTTTGCTTCAGCTGTTGCATGATTCAAAGCAAAAGTCTAGACAATGTTGTACACTTTCTAGCTTGAGATGTTCCTTGACCTTGAGTATCTAGTCTTGATTCTTTCATCCATTCCAAGTAAATTTCCTCTGTCTTTAGAGATTGTCTATTCTGTTACGAAACCTGCAGTAGTGAGCTTTGATATATCCATATTTTCCACAATATAAGCAACCCATATTTATCTGATATTGATATTTTTTAGTTGAAAGATTTTTTGTTCCATAAGATTTTTCTTCATCTTGAAGTTTTCCACCACTCACAAACACAATTTGATATTGATAGTTTGATATCCCAAACCTCTGCAGGATTTTTCTGTTCTTCCCATGGTCAGAATTTTGCCAATTTGCTTTGTTCCAGAATTCAACATTCTAATCTGTCTGAGTTTTTCATCCAATTATGACTGTAATTGCAGTGAATTACTCTTTTCTTTAGCTACTTCAGCCTCCAATTTCTCTATTAAGATTATGAGGTTAACCTTTTCCCTGATTAATGCTGCATTCTCCTTTGTAACTTTGACCAAAGTCACATATTTCTCTGTATTCAGGCTTTAGATCATCTTCACTCTCGTCATCAGTTGACTCATACTCTTCCTTGATTTTTGATTATGTTTCCTTGCTTCTTTCTAATGATTCAGAGTGTGAAACATCATCTTCTTCTTCAAGCACATCACTTTCATCAATAAAAGCTACCAAGTTGCTCAGATTTTCTTCATCACTTCGTTCATTCTCAGAATCACTTTTTTCCAAGCCTATTAGTGAGCGTTCTCCTCTAGTCTTCTGTTCATTTACGCATTCCATCTGAGTATGAGCAAAACCTTTGCACTTGAAACACTTGATTTCCCTTCTTCTAGCTGTTGGACATTCTGTTTTTAAATGTCCATATCCTTTGCATTCATAACACTCAAAATCAGATTTTATGTTGGTCTTTTCTAATTCAGCTGATTTTGTGTTTGATATGAATTGTTTGCTTCCTTGATCTTTCCTGAACCCTTGAGTGGACTTCTTCAATAACAACTCTATTGTTTCTTCTATGTCATTATGTTTTCATTCTTATGTAACAGCAAGAGCAATTCATGTGTGCTTCTCATATTTTTCAGCAACTAATTCCATCTCATATGCTTCAATTATTCCAACTGCTTCTTCGAACTTAAGAGTATATGTGTTCAGAGAGACTCCATTGGACGTCTTTTGTGCTGAAAATCTTGGTGGTAGACATCTTTGAAGTTTCTTGACCAGTTTCTTGTCTTTGTATTTTTTTCCAAGTACACCAGCTTCATTCACAATTAGATTTTTGAACTTTGATGCAAGCATGTCAAGACGAATTATTTTGACGGTTTCAGTGCCTTCATAGACAATTTGAAGAATTTCCCATGCAACTTTAGCAGATTTATAGCTCTGAATCAGTTCGACCTCCACATATTTAAAGATCTCACATTAAGCTATGGAATTCCAATTAGACAAGATTGTATCCTTGTTAGTTCATTCAGTCTTTCGTTTTGGAACTTCTTTTCCATCTTTGTCTATCTTAATTGGTGGTTTTTAACTATCTTCAATAGCAGTCCACACGTCTTCATCAATACTCTTGATTGATGCCGTTATCTTTGATTTTCACCAGCCGTAAGTAGTCTTGTTCAAAACAGTTGGATTCACGACCATAAGAGTCCTATAGCTCGCCATTTTTTCTGCAGGATCAAACCTGTGTTCGAGGAAAAATCGCTCGGCTAAGTGTCTCGCTTTGATTCCAATTGAAAAATACCGATGATGCAACATATACTAGCACATGATGATGCAACATATATTGCACATGGATAAATTTTTTTTTCGAATTTGTTTTTCGAACCTTCTCATTCATTTAGAGGGATTGTTTATAGGTAATATGGATTAATTTTGAATTTTCTTAATTGCGAATTACAAAACGAAATTTCAGGATAAGTAAACGAGGGTTTTAATTTAAAAACTAATTATACGGATCATAATTGTGCGAGTTATCAATTTAGAGTATAAATATTTTATATTTTATCCGCGTATCACGCGGCACATAATCTAGTTTCCCAAAAAATCTAGTCTCTCACAAGCTTTTCATAACCATACAAGTCTTGACAGATTCTCTTTTGATTTCCTTACAAAGAACCCTAAAACTCTATTTTCCTTAGAAATTCTTAGCACTACAATGCATAATTTTCTAAAAAGGCTATCGACATCTATTTATAGTAACCTTCACGATTTCTGTGATATGAACAATTTCCTTTTGTGTTTATATCACAATTTTTTTTTTTCTCACTTTTGTCTTCTTTTTTTTTTTAAAGGGAGGATTACTAAAATAACTTTCAAAAATGCCTTAATTACTAGAATAATGCTAATCTTTTTTAATTACTAGAATAACCTAATAAATGAAAAATATCAATTTGGTCCTTTTGGCATTTGTTAACAAAAACATAATTACGATATTGCCATTACTATTTCAAATAAACAAGTCTATCATTATTTGACGGTAGACTTATTTTTTGTTGGTAGATTTAATTTTTGGCTGGTAGACTTATTTTTCGGACGGTAGACTTATTTTTGGCCGGTAGATTTGTTTTGGGCTGGTAGACTTATTACGGTATACTTATTTTTACGATATGGTAGATATGTTCTTTCGCGGTAGACTTATTTTTAATGACGGTAGATTTGTTAGGAATTGGTAAATTTAACGAGTGATCGGTTGACCTTTTTGGTAGACATTTGACCAAGTTGGTAGATTTACTTCCTTTGATGGTAGATTTATCTACTCGGCGGTAGACTTATTGGTAATGGCGGCAGACTTATCATCGGATGGAACGTTATTTGGTGACGGTAGATTTATTGTAATGACAGTAGACATATATTGTCGTGGTATACTTATTCTTAAAACGGTAGACTTATTTGTAATAGCGGCAGACTTCTTAAAGGTCGGTAGATTTATTTATAAAACGGTATTGGTAGACTTATTATAAGTTGGTAGATTTATCTGAAGTTGGTAGATTTATCTGAAGTTGGTAGATATATCTGAATTTGGTAGATTTATTTGACATTGATCAATTTTGTCTTGACGGTAGACTTATTAAAAATGGAGATTCTCCAATGACGATTTTGCCCCCTAAAGATCTTCAGATTTGCCAAAAAAACCTATGCACCCATCGACCTTCATAGGTCACGCCGCCGCCGACAAATTTTTCTTCTCTTCCTTCGATGAACTCTTTTCCTAGATCTTCAACTTCATCTCTTCCTAATTCTATATCTCCATCAAACTTGAAATCTCTTTAAGTTTTAACTTCTCTAAAACTTTAACTTAATAGTTCCCACAACTTTAACCTCTCTTCCTTAGTTTGTACAGTTCTTTTTTTTTCCTTCATCATCTTCAAGACTTCAACCATGGAGCAAATTATTCTAGTTTGTGGGAAATGGATTTTTTTCCGAAAAATCGTTGGGTTTTCTTGGTTGATAAGTCAAAAGGGTGTCGAGTTTTAGGAGTGGGTAATAAAACGTCGTTTGGTGATTTCCTTCGGATGGTTTATGAAGATTTCGGTTTGGATCATCGCGATTATGAGGTACAATTGAGTTATATGTTGTCGAAAAAGTATTTGCAAAGATTACCACAAGATACACCGCCGGTATTTGTAGCAACGACTAGACAATTGAGTGGTTTTTTGCAACAATTTCAAAACGATACGGTTCGTTTATGCGTGGAGATTATAGATAAAGCGAAGGTTGTCGTCGAGGATGTCAAACCATCAAACTCAGAATGTGATCGTGTCGTTGGGAAAAATTCAAGGAGATCATGCAAAGAAGAAGAACAAGTTGACGAAAGTGAAGAAGAAGATGAGGAATACAGATTTGACAATTGCGAAGACTCGGATGGTGCAAGTTCTGATGATGAAGAGTATGGGGCGTGTGGAAAGGATTCCGATAACGAAGAGGACATGCAAAATCTGCCACCAAAGAAACGGGGGTCAATAATGATTCCTGATTTTGTGCAGATGGAAATGAAGTCCGTAGACTTAGCTGTTGGCCAATGTTATGAAACAAAAGAGGAGTTGGAGACGAGATTGAAGATCTATGCGGTTGCAAATAAATTCGACTTTGATGTTGGTTATTCAACGCCAAAATTATTGACGGTTAAGTGTTGGGTGGAAGGATGTAAATGGAGGGTTCGTGCATCAACGGTAGGAGATAATCGAAGGTTCCATATTAAGAATTATGTTAGAGAGCACACGTGTTCTATTACGATGCGTTCATCTCGTGGCCGGCAAGCAACTCATGAGATACTAGGACATCTTTATAAAGACTTTGTAGGTGGTGTTGGACCGACCGTTTTGCCATATCATGTTGCTGATGCTCTCACCAAACGATATGGAATATAGGTTTGACATCCTTTGCAGTAGACTTATTTAGTTGTGGTAGAAATATATAGTTTGGTAGATTTATTTTGCTCGATTTAATACAGATGGAGTATTGGAAGGCCTATAGTGTATTAAAATATGCACGAGAACTAGTAACAGGAAGTTCGGAGAATGGTTACGAGGAGCTTCCGTCGTACTTATACATGATTAGGCGGGCTAATCCGAGGACACTTATAAAGCTTGAAGTTGATGAAGAAGACAAGTTCAAGTTTATGTTCATCGCATTTGGTGCATGCATACATGGGTTCATGTATATGCGGAAAGTTGTGGTTGTTGATGGGACGTTTTTGACTGGTACATACATATGTACACTTCTCATCGCCTCAACGCAAGATGGTAATTTTAATATATTTCCGATTGCTTTTGCTGTCGTTGATACCGAGAATGATGAGTCATGGGAATGGTTCTTTAGACAATTACACCGGGTTATCTCAGATGATGAAGGACTTGCCATAATTTCAGATAGGCATAGATCAATTGGAAACGCGGTAAGGAAGGTTTACCCCCTTTCTAGTCGGGGTATTTGCACTTATCATTTGCATAAGAATATTTTGGTGAACTTTAAAGGCGGGGATTCTTTCAGACTTTAGAAGAAGGCTGCAACCGCATAAAGGCTTCTAGAGTTCAATGTCTTATTTGGGCAGATTCAAGCTAGTAATCCTCGACTTTATAACTATTTGCAAAAAGCGGATGTGCGTATGTGGACTCGGGTTCATTTCCCGGGAGATAGGTACAACTTCATGACTAGCAACATAGCAGAATCGATAAATAAGGTCCTCTCAAAGGTAAGAAGTTTTCCAATCGTGACACTTTTGGACGAGATAAGGTCGCTTCTAACAAGGTGGTTTGCGAAAAGGCGCCACACTGCAAGACTAATGAAAACCGAGCTTACTACTGGTGTTGAGAAATTGCTATGGGTATATGTTTTCTTTCTTTTATGGTATATTTGTTTAGTTTGACGGTAGATTTAGTATATTTGATGGCAGATTTGTATTTACTGTAAACAGGTCAGAGTTGAAGCTGCCAATCAACTGACTGTTCAAGAGATAGATGAGCATCATGCACAGGTCACCGGTGGGACATCCTTGCATGTTGTCACTTTGGATGAGAAAAAGTGTACTTGCCGAAGGTTTGACATTGATAAAATCCCGTGCATCCATGCCATTGCAGCAGCGGAAGCTGCAAAAAATTCAAGGATCTCTCTATGCCATCCCTACTTTCGAACAACTTACTTGTGCGACGCTTACTCGGGGATAATAATGCCAAGGGATGTTGCATTACCTGTGCCCGAAGAAGTGGCTATGAAAGTTTGTATGCGTCCTTTCGTTCGAAACCCACCCGGCCGGCCAAAAAAATCCCGAATGAAAAGTGCAATGGAAGTGGCAATGGAGAAGAAACGTCCAAGGAAAGAACACAAGTGTTCCAAATGTGGTGACGACGGGCATAATCGTGCTACATGCCAATTGTGAACTCATTTATGTGTAATAATAAATTTGACAGTGATATGTGTTGTTTGCTTCTAGAGTTGAAATGAATAATCGTTACAACCAAGTCGTATCAAACAAGTCTACCAAGTCGTATCAAACAAGTCTACCAAGTGATTAGTCGTTTTTGAACACATCAATTACCCTAATGTGTAGACTACCGCAATCATAACGGTTTGTCGTTGAGTACTTAGGGATCGAATCCACAGAGAGAAAGAACAGCACAATAAGAATACAAGAAACTACTTAAGCTAAGCTAAACGATTTTTGTTGGTTTTCGTTCTAATAACTAATTACGATTAAAACTAAAAATAAAAAACAGAGAATAAAATCAATTGTCTATGACTTTGATGAAGATCACAGAAGCTAAATCCACATGGAAGCCCTTCATATGAGTCGATCTTTGAGACAGTTGTTCGATTGTCAGAAATCGTCCCTGGACTTCAGAAATCGCCCCGGTATCAACCGACACCAAACAGTGTCCATGGACTTCAGAAATCGTCCCTGGACTTCAGAAATCGCCCCGGCATCGACGGACACCAGCCAGTATCGATCGACACCAGTGTCCTTGGACTTCAGTGATATCACCAAGTCGTATCAAACAAGTCTACCAAGTCGTAGTATCAAACAAGTCTACCAAGTCGTAGTATCAAACAAGTCTACCAAGTCGTATCAAACAAGTCTACCAAGTCGTATCAAACAAGTCTATCAAGTCGTATCAAACAAGTCTGCCAAGTCGTATCATACAAGTCTGCCAAGTCGTTTCATACAAGTCTACCAATCCAATATACATGGCTACGTTAGCATGGTACAATCTACAAAACTTTCAAATGACCAACTTCATGTAAAATAAGTCTGCCACAACACAGTTTAATAAACCTACCCCGATTACAAAAGCAGTACTCTACAAAAGCACTAAGTCTGATTCCTCAATTCACAGAACCTGTCTGCAGGAACCCTATCATCGTACTCACCCCGAGGGTTAGGATCAGATCGCTGTAGTGTTTCTCCAAACCAGTCTGATGGAATCTCGTCCATAATCTCAGCTGCATATTTCATACGAATCCCAGGAATGTTAGTATCGTTAAGGTCTACCATAACATGCCCAAGAGCCAAACACTCAATATACTTCAACGTATACACGCCACAGTCGCCACTTTGGTCGTTTTGCGGAATAACTTTCATCATGTAGGTGTAGAAGGTTTGCACAGTCTTCCATTCTCTTGGAAACATTTTGTGCAACAACAGTGGAATCATCTTTGCGTATGCCCTCATATCTGCTTTTGTGGTATTGTCGCCATATAAAGATTTAATGCAATCATACACATTAACCTTTTTCTTCGGAATGTCCACCGGCAACCCAATGTACATTGTCGATATTGTGGCAAATGTACAAGAGTTCGACATCCTTGAACCATTTCTTGTATGTCATTGCAAAATCGGGAGATTGTCCATTGGCGACGTCGAAATATCCACTGTCAAACACCCAACTCTTCTCATTAGGTAAGAAGTCCCTTTTGTATTCTACAAACCATTGTGCGGTGAACAGCGGGTCTAGGAAAGCAACCTTTCCACCTCTTTGATAAGGAGATGGATTTCTTAATGACCGTTGTCGAAACATATTCATTGCCGCTGTCATATGCTGGGAAAATACAAAATATATAAATCTGGCGGTAAAAACAATTATTCAACAAAATGTACCGTAAATAATCTACCATGAAAGAAAAATACCTTTTCACCCAACCAGCCGAACCTCTCGATAGGCCAGTCCTCTTTAGGTGTCATCAGATGAACAAAAAATTCAACAACTGGATCGGTATCATCCATTTGGTTCACCCTATAAACGCGGACGTGATCAAATGAGAAGTAAAACGTTTAATAAAATTTATACCATTAACATGAATGACTTACAACTCTTTCGCCACATAGTCGATCAACCGATCCCTTTTACGACTGTCCACCTCTTCAAAAGGATCGTAGAAAGCTTCTGAAGGGATTACACCAAACATGATGCGTTTGACCGGTGAACTTCGTACAAATGGTGACAGTTGGGTGGGAGCAAGGGTGCGTTGCTTTCTCAGTCCATGATCTTTCTTGGCTAGAAATGCGACCAGCTTATCTAAATCGCTGCCAATTGCTTCCATCTTTGCATTTTCATTGGGGTCAGATAATGGTGAAATAGGTGATGAAGGTTTCTGTCGTGGAGGTGTAAATTGTTCAATGATTTCGACAAAGTCTTCGTCATCAAATTTCTTTCGAAGCTGAGGTTTGGTTTTGGTTTTCAGTTGTTGTATCTTCACTTTCGGGTCAACCGGTTCTATTTTCACTTTACGAACGGTCTTTGAGTTGGACGTCGGGGTTCTAACGACCCTTGCTATGGGAAAATCTGGCTCAGACGTTTCTTGTACCTCTAACATCCACGACTGTGGTAGTCGACATTAAAATGTTATTAGAGACATCAATATCCAAACACACATCGTATTAAATAAGTCTACCACAACATCGTATGAAACAAGTCTACCACAACATCGTATGAAACAAGTCTACCACAACATCGTATGAAACAAGTCTACCACAACATCGTATGAAACAAGTCTACCACAACATTGTATGAAACAAGTCTACCACAACATTATATGAAACAAGTCTACCACAACATTGTAAACAAGTCTACCACAACATAATAAACAAGTCTACCACAACATAATAAACAAGTCTACCACAACAACGTTCTGCAAGCTTCCTACCATGTCGTTTTAAAACAACCAATGTTCTGAAATAAACTGAAATGTGTTCAAAAGTTTTAGGTAGTCTCCAAGTAACTTCTCTAAGTTACTTTCATTAAAATAGAGACTTGCGTACCGGATCTTGTTCCCCGCGGGCTTTGGATTTTGCATTATTGGCATCTTTCGCTGCGGATTCCACTGAATCTTCCTTCTCCTCGACCACAACTTCCTTCTCTTTCAACATATCTTTGGCCTCGAGAGTAGACAACCTCATTTCCAACCCACTTAGTTGGCCTCCAAATGTTTTGTCCATTTGTCCAACTTGGTTTGCCAAGAACTGAAGGGCGATTAAGATCTGTTCATTACTGTCCACACTAGTCTTTTCCTTCTCAATTTTCTTGTCCTTTTTTTTCTCTTTTTTCGCGTTCCTCTTAAACTCTTCTAGCCGGAGATCAAAATCTTCTTCTTCTTCAGCTTTTCCCTTTTCGATTTCCTTCTCCTTCTTCTTCTTATTTTCCTTCTTCTTCTGCTTTTTCCTTTCCACATCACTTTGTCCCTCTTCTTCCTCTTCAATTTCTTTGTCCCTCTTCTTCTTCTTCACATGAATAGGCTCTGGAGTTTCCTTGTTCTTCCCTTTTACCTTCATCGAGGACTTCTCAGCCGCCTCAGAGTTATCCCAAACCGTCTCATCCAAGCATCCATCAAGAATATCTTGGATCATGTTATCCAGCTTCCTGTCAACATCTGGGTTTGAGTCTTCGTCGGGCCAAAACGGATAAATCTCCTCCCGCGGCTTCACCAATAAATGTGTAACACGAACCTACAACCAGTGGTAAACAATATTGTTAAGTCTAGCACCACCTAGCAGATGATAAGTCTGCCAAAACAATTCGAATATAAAAATAACTCTACCAAACGTTTCATAAACAAGTCTACCACCACAGATTTTAAGCAAACTAATTATATATACAAAATCTACCGCAAAAATTCAAGGAAACATACCTTCTTGTCCTCGGAAGTATTTTTATCCTCCAACAAAACAGAGTTAAGAGTGTATCGCTTCCGTGATGAACGCCACCGAAGTAGAGGAACAATATCAGGATTGTGCTCGTTCTTTTCTCTTTTTCCAAACTTTTCTCCCAATATAGGTACCGACTCAAATGCCCATATGAGCAATACATGCACAAATCCACGAAGAGTGTAACTAGCTCCGCCAAAAGAAGCAACTTTAATAGAGTCTATTAAATTCTTAAAAGCATGCCGACCCCATGGATGACTCTCGAAAGCTTCTTCGTCTAACACCCTTTTAGCGAACACCAAGGGGACTCTACTATTCCGGTGAAGGCCAAATATTCCTACATGCAATATGAATAGCTTTGCTACCATTTCCTTCTTCGAGACGGTCCAAGTCTTGCATGTCTCCAACACATTAACCAGCTCATTCCAGCTAGGCCCTTCTGCATGATTCACACCTATCTCTTCCCAAAAATCTGTGTGATCCGTGTCCCAATCATCTCCAGCAATTGGATGACAGTTGAGCCGAGTAATTTCACCAAACTCATGCAAAGAAAACCTCAACGGCCGCCCACCGATGATTGACCACATCTCATACCTCCTATCAATTGCCAATTGGTTGGTTATAAACTGATGAACAGTGTGTGTACTCCAAACATACTTCTTCAATGCAAGCTTGAGAATTACTCCAACTTGAGATCTGTTCATAATATCATTGTAGACCTCATCACCCACTGCATCCCTCAGCAACCCGAAATCACTCAGGTGGCAACCGTAATTAAAGCTATGGATCTGCAAGGGAGACTTTCTTGGCGGATACAATCTCCGAGGATAATCCTTCGACTCGCTAGATGTGGCCATCTCTGTAAACCACATAATAAGTCAAAGGTCAGATACATAAAAGTACTATCACAACTCTACCTTTACAATAAAACAAGATCACAAAATAAAGTAAGTCTACCATCAAATACCACAAAACAAGTCTACCATCAAATAACAAATACCACGAAACAAGTCTACCATCAAATACCACGAAACAAGTCTACCATCAAATACCAAATGAAAAGAAACAAGTCTACCACCAAATGAAACGAAACAAGTCTACCACCAAATAAAACGAAACAAGTCTACCACCAAATAAAACGAAACAAGTCTACCACCTAATAAAACGAAACAACTCAACCACCCAATGTAGATTTATTCACACCTAACCGGAAATGTCTCCTTTCACCAGAAATTAGTCGCCTTAAACCGGAACAATCTTTTCACTGGAAGCGCCGATTTTGTAAGTTATCTGCAACACACAACAATTCAAATGAAACAAATAAAAGGAAACAAGTCTACCACCAAATAAAAGGAAACAAGTCTACCACCGAATTAAAAGAAACAAGTCTACCACCACCAAATGTAGATTTATTCACACCTAACCGGAATTGTCTCCTTTCACCGGAAATTAGTCTCCTTAAACCGGAACAATCCTTTCACCGGAAGCGCCGATTTTGTAAGTTATCTGCAACACACGACAATTCAAATGAAACAAACCAAATAAAACAAATCTGAAACAAGTCTACCACCAAATAAAAGGAAACAAGTCTACCAAATAAAACAAGTCTACCACTAAATAAAACAAGTCTACCACCAATTAAAACAAGTCTACCACCAATTCACCAATTAAAACAAGTCTACCACCAAATAAAACAAGTCTACCAAAACATTTGTCGATTATTCACCTTACCGGAAATTTGTCTCCTTTCACCGGAAATTTGTCTCCTTTCACTGGAACCGCCGATTTTGTAAGTTATCTGCAACAAAAAACAATTACGATTACGTTTTTTCTCAAAAACAGTAAATTTCACCCACCACCGCCGCTACTCCAACGGGATTCGTCTTCTCCGTCGGAAATTTCTCTATTTTCTCCACGGGAACTCGCATCGCCCCTCAGACCCTTCGCACGTCGCCGCTCAGACCATTCGCACGTCGCCTCGTCGGAACTCGCGTCGCCGAGAACTCGCGGAAGAAGGCATAAAAACACAGAAGAAAAGAAACATCCTTACCTACTCCTAGCCGGAATCAATGGCCGTTATGACTCGCCGGACTCGATGTATATCGCCGGAGAAGACGATGTAAATTGCGAGGAATCACCCTCAAAGTCGCCGACTCGCCGAGAAGAAGAAAGGTTTCCAATTTTTTTTTTGTTTTTAGATTAACTTTAATTTTTTTAGGGTTTTGTAATTTTAATCCTCGTTATTTTCATTTCTTTAATTAAGAATTTAACAAAAAAAAAAAATTAATGGCATTTTGGTTATTAAAACGCAAATGGGTACTTGAATGTCTTTAGCCAAATTTTGAAGGTTAGTTTAGTTATACGATCTTGAAACAGAGTTATTCTAGTAAACCACCTACTTTTGAAGGTTATTATAGTTATTCTTTTTTTTTTAAATCGCGAAGTCTTGTACTCTGTACGTGTTGTTGTGGCAGAAACTTCTGTAACTGGAATCTATGGAGTTTTTGTGAATTCGTAGAAGTACGAGTGTTGTTTGATGTTTCAAAACCACAATCCTTTCCCTAAAGTTGTCCAATTGCCAAATGGATCAATATAATCAATTGGAATAGAATATGAAAGAGTCAAAAAGATGTTTTCAATGCCAACGCTTAATTCATGAGAAGTTTCAATGCCCCATTTTAATCTTTAAACCGGCAGGTTCCTGTTACGGAAAGGATGAAGAAGGACAATTGAGGTTGATGATCCACTGTTTGATGTATTAACAGAGGATCAAGTTGAGATAGATGTGAACACATGAAAATCAAAGAGTGCAAAGAAAAGTTTTAGGTCTTTTATTCAACCATGAATTTTAATACAAATCTAACCACAATCTGCTGTTATTCAATTAATGATTATAAATTATGTCTTAAATCTAGTGTTATTGAATCTTATATTTGTAAATCATGCTAAAGAGATTTAAAGTTTGGTGTTATTCAATTAATGATTCTAAATTATGTCTTAAATCTAGTGTACTGAATCTTATATTTGTAAATCATGCTAAAGAGATTTTAAAGTTTGGTGTTATTCAATCACCAAGATTGCGAGTCTACAAGAGACTTAAATCACATATCAGCATAAAGTTCATGATGAGTTTTCGGAGTATGACTTGATCTTCGAGATCATAGCACTCGGGAACCTGGATGTCGCGGCCCTCTTGAAGGAAAAGCGACGACGACGAGCTCCTCACAATTTGGATTTCGGCGATTTCTAAATAGATCTCGATAGTTAGGATTTTCATATTTGTAACAAAATTTTATTATATAATAATTTTTTTTCATATTTTAATTTCAAAATTAATTAAATTATAAAAATAAAATAAAATATAAATATAAATCATTAATTAATTTAAAAAATAACAATCGTTATAAATACCAATAAATGGGTTTTTCCACAAATACCACTAACACTAAAAAATGAGTTTTAAATTAATGTTTATAATTTAAAATTTGGGTTTGGGTTTAAGATTTAGTTTTTAGGATTTAGGGTTTATTTTCGAGGGTTAAAAGTTTAGTTTTGTGTTATTTTTGGAAAAAATCAATGTTTGTGGTAGTTTTAGAAAGAAAAAATTAGTGATGGTATGTTTGGAACGAAAACTTATTTTAGTGGTATTTTTTAGAATTGCCCATATTTTTTTATGGTTGTACTCAATTCGGTTTGGTTTACTTTGTTTCTAAAATTTGACTTTGGTTTGGTTTCGATTTAGTTTTTTTACTTCCTTGATCTAAAATGTTTCAATTTGGTTAAATATGGTACTGTTTGGTTTTGTTAGTCTAAATCGGTTTAGTTTGGCTAATCATTTGGACGTAATAAAGGGTTAGATGAATGGTTTGGTTTTGTTTGAAACCTAATATTGGTTTCTCAAAGCTGAACCATTTTTAAAATACGGTTAGATGGGTTTGGTTTAGTTTTGTATGCCCACCTCTAGTTTCTTTGGTTCCAATACCTTTGTCACTTGGTACGCACTATGGTTGATATCAAATTGTCTATCTATAAAAAAAATTATCTACAGTTGAATATTTGTTATTGTTGATACAAAATTGTATTAGGTGTGGAAGCTCAGAAAATGAGGATGTGTATGAGCAATGAGGCTTACGAAGGATTATATATGCAGCATCAATGCTTCTGATTGCGTTTTGAAATCAAAATTAAAACCCAGACCTTATTAATGCCAATGCCAAGATGTTAAGAAGAATAATATTTTTAGCGGATTGAAGAATATTTCGAAGGACCGGCATGGTTGCACATGTGAACATTATTGTTAAGTCTTAAATTATGTCTTTTTTGTTTGTTAAAGAAGTCTTAAATTATGACTTCAAAGCTAAAACATTAATATGTGAGACAAAAGTTTTGTCGTGACATTATAATGTTAGTTAACTAGGATTTAACCCGCGTTAGCTATATAGTTTTTAAAAATTATTTTGAAATTTAAGAAAAATTGTTTTTATCTGAATTTTAAAATATGCTTAATTAATGATTATAATAAGAACTGTCAACCCGGACTAACCTGTATACTTAATCTGTTTCGTAATAAACTAAAATATTATTCGGGTTAACCCGCAAAAACCTATAATCTTGAAAACAAAACTCTAATATGCACCGTTTAATGACTATGATTTTTGTAATAAGTCCACAAACTCTTTAAAAAATCAATTTTCTCGTGTCTAACATTTTATAAAGTTAGTAAAATATTTTATAATAATTATAGTGAAAAATATTGAAAGATTTCGAATATATTTTTTCTTTGAATATGTATGGATTGATTATTTTAATAATATCATAATAACTAAGAAACTAAATAGTAAATAACATCTTTAATGGAAAATATATACTTTCAAAAAAACAAACTATTGTATGAAAAACGGACGGTATTTAAAATCTGAATAAAAAAAAAAAGTCCAGTGCGAGCATAAAGGCGATGACGGCGGCTTTGCTAGGTTTTTGAGATGATGGAGGCGGCAGTGAGTTTTCTTCTTGTATCGTGGAGGGTTTTAACAGCGGAAAACGATGGATGGCAGAGGATCGATTTCAGATGCGGTTTGGATTGGGGTTTGGATCGGGATTCGGTTTGGATCGGGGTTTCAGATGTGATTAGCGAAAAGATCCGGTTCGCTCTGGTCTTTGCCAAAATCGGGATTTTCATGGAAATCCCAGAGGATCTTCCTATTTTCGGTTCATGGGATTATTTCCTTGCACGGGTTAATCTCAGATACGTGCTTTGATTCTGACCACCGGAAATAAGGAAATCTCTTTCCCAGGAAATCATAGAACCAGTCTCTTATGCACCTTGCAAAGTGATCCAAGCTCATGACGAAGCCGCATCCTCTTTTTCAACGCCACTTCAAAGGAGCCCACCAAGGAAGATCGATATGCCTTATATCGATTTTTACTATTGTTTTGACACCACTGACTCTTTCTGTGAGTTCTACTTGGCCTTTGAACCAGCATCTCCAGCAAGTCAACTACCCGAGGAGCCAAAGACGTAAAGCATCTCCCGAGAAAGATTGATCGAATTTAACAACTTTGTGAAATCGATCCCGATGTTAATTCTTACCTTTCTCGGACGTTTGGGAAAGAGGTTGTCTACTAGCCTTCTTCCGCTACAGCAAGGAGAGTAGAGAGGACATTCGTATCTATTTTATGAGAGCAAGGCATTCATCCACACCATATGGTACGTTTTATGCTATTCGTTTATTTCATCCCGAAAAGCATAAAGGATACCCGAACAAGATTATTCGGGAGAAACTAGATGAATTCAACCGCGTGGTTTGCGATCTACCTCAAGGAAGCACATTTGCTAGAGCTTGCATGGACCACATGATTGGTTACTTCTTTTGTGAAAGCAAAGAATCCATCTCGGAGATGGAGGATCTCTTCACGAATGCTAGGAACGGAAGACCCGTTCGAAGCCTACATAAGATTCAAGACCAAGGGCAGTTCTAATCTATTGCAACATCCGAGGAGCCGAGTTCAACAACATTCTTTGTGACTCCGGAGTCTGCCTTAGCATAATGTCAACCGTCAAACGCCTAGGTATTAAGCATGTGCACCGTACCCGAACAAAAATCAGCATGGCTGATGAGACTTGTGCTACACCAAATGGGATAGCCTATGACATGCCCGTAAGGATTGGAGATTGCATAGCCCCCAACGATTTCGACATCGTCAAGACGACGAAAGTTGATTCTACACCGGTGATCGTAGGATGACCTTTCTTGTCAACCACCGGAGCCATCATGGATTGGCCAAATCGACGTGTCTCCTTTGCCAACATCGACAAAGATGTTGTCTACACCGCTTTCCCGCTCAAGAATATAGGAGAAAGACACCTCAAGTAGAAGGATCCCGATCCCGACCAAGAATGGAGCGATGAGACATATACCGAGGAGACCAAAAAAAACTTGTCGAAAGATATTGTCTTTCTGTGATTGAGCTCATCTTGCTACCAACGTCGAGCTAAACGACTTTAAACAAAATTAGCGTTCAATGGGAGGCAACCCATTTAGGTACGTTTTTATTTTTTATTTTTCTTTCTTTTTCTACTAACATTTTTTTTTCTTAGTTTCAGCTTTAAAAAAACCAAAAAAAAAAAATTCAAAAAATGAAAAGACAAAAAGATGAAATCATGGTTCGAAACAGCTCGGTCCAACACAAACTGCGAGGAAACACTTGGCCGCAAAAGAGGCCCGATCGCGGGTGCAACACCCTGAGCCGCGACCAGCCTCTCTTTCGCCGCGGTCGCGATCAACCGACCCGCGGCGAACCACCATTTGGCCGAGCTCGCGATCAGCCGACCCGCGGCGAAGCACCATTTGGTCGCAGTCGTGGCCATCCTATTGTCGTTTGCAATCAAGTTCCTTCGATCCGCAATCGATCCCCATCCATTCCCGACCACCCCCATTCAAATTCCCAATTACCACACCACCATTCCATTCCCATATCCATCCCCGACCAATTCCAAGTAAGTTTTCTTTTTCCCGAACCTTTTTCTATTATTACATATTATATTTCTCGTCCTTGCTCAATTTATTTCACACTGAGGACAGTGTGATTTAAGTCTGGGGGAGGATTTCATCCCTTACTAACCACCTTTTTCTTTCATGAGTCTTTGCATTTTGCATTTTTCGCGCTTTCTTTTAAATTTTTCATAAGTAGGAATACGATTTGAGGGAATGATGAAAGAAATCCATGACGATAACCGACCAATGTGCTTCTACGCTATTTCCTAGTAACATGATCTTTCGTAATTTGGTTCTAGACTAGGCGATAGCTAGAGTTTCTATTAATGAAAAATTCCTAGAGGAATTTAGACCGTAGAGATTCTTTATGATGGAATATACTAGTTCTATTATACTTGGACTTTAACTTGACTTAATTTTCTCATCAAAAGTTTAGGCAAAGATAACGAATCATACATTCATGACATCTTTTTCACTTTATCACTCTTTGTTGTACCTGAATGGCCAGCGCATCTTTAGTTGGTACCCCACCCAAACTTTAATCATCTTTCAAACCTCATGCATTCTCTCTTTGTGTCTCATGTGCAGATATGTGCAAAAACGCCGGAGAGGGAGGAACGACACAATTTTCAGTCACTAAAGACGGAGACTATACGCGATTGGTGGAGATGAAATCAACAAAGACGAGAGCTTGGTCCTGCCTTGGAAAAACTTAAAATCATGGTAAATTTTTGTGCCCCTAAGACTCTATCTCGATAAAAGGCGTTTCCCCCTTTCAAACAAAAAAATCGAAAATAATTGGAAGGGAAAGGAAACAAGAGTCTAAAGAGAGTCTAGGTTGGTCAAAATTCTTATGAGGCATCCATGGTTTGTTTGTGAGAAGTTTGTCATCCCGAGTCCATAGAAAAATCTAAGTCTCGGGGAATGACAGAAAACTTCTGCTTTTGGAGAAAGGAGGAAGTGCAACAATTTAAGACAAGAAGAAGTAAATGGAAGCTGTGGTTCTCTTGCTGTTTTGCATAATATCTCGCACCCTCCGGTGAAATTACAGTAACCCGAAACACCTTTAACCTCACCTCTAAATGCCTTAAATACATAGCCTCGATTGTCTTGGTTTGATCCTTTTGATGAAAAGTTCACACTTGTACTTAAGGAATTTAGAGAGCTAGTTGACCGGAATTTTGGATTTTGAAAGTTTAGATTTCGTATGACAGATATCGTAGACTAGTGTTACGAAAACTTATGGTGAGAATTTTCTAGACTATATTGCGTTTGATGTAGTTCGATGGTCATGGTTTAGAAGGACGGTCTCCGAGATTTCGAGTTTCCTATGATTTTTGTTTGATCTTTCCGAGCTTTGGTTTTATTTTGTTTGAGGACAAACAAAGTCTAAGTCTGTGTAGGAGTTGATAACACCGTATTTTTACCCATTTTACCGCTTATTTGAGAACATTTTAATAAGTGTTTCACTCGCTTTTATATGTTTTTATTACGGTTTTCGTATATTTGTAGTTTCAAGACTCTATTCAGGTTACTTAGGAAAAAGCATTGTAAATTGGAGAAAAACCATATTTTTGGCTCAGAGTCAAACCGTCAGAAGTTCAACTGCCAAAGAAGTTCTTCTCACCGTCTGATCCAACCCAATTTTGGAGATATTCAAGAAGGACCAGCTACCTATCCATTCCAACTGATTTAAAGACGATCCAACGGTTCAATCAAAAGATACATGAAACAGACCTATAAATATGTGCTTTAAGAACCCTATTTTCGTGTGCATCATTGTGCCTTAGTGTGTGCCATTTTTAATTTACTTTTTGCATTACTTTTTGTTCTTAAGTTTTTGTTCTTTACTTTAGAGATTGGTCAAGAGGTTTTCTCTGGACTTCGTTCTTAAAATCGAGAAGCTTCTTTATCAATCTCATGTTCTTTATTTAATTATGTCTTTGCTTTCAATATGTTCGAGTTGTTTCATCGTTGGGTTTAAAGGGATTATCAAAGGGGATTCACATGTCCGATAAGGATTCCACAAGGTAAACCTACCCGTATTATTTTTAATGCATGAATCTAGCGTCATGAACTAGAGGCTGATTCCTAGGTGTTATAAGAACCACCAAAAGTGCTGAATCTAACCACCCGAACCATTAATCTATATGGAGCGTGTCGCGCTATAAGATTTCAAAAGTATACTTATAGAGTGCCGTGAATATTTACGAACCAGTTTGTGTCATCATAACTTTCCGCGCGGCCAAAAACGAAAACTACTGGTCGAGTATATAAGTTATCGGTGCGTAGGATGTACGAGAGTAGGCTACACACACTATTATGTTCCAGTTCGTGGAGTTTATCTAGAGTCTATTTTACTAAGAGCTTTGGTACCGTGTTTGAATCGAATATTCCCCTAAGATATCCTTGTCGACCCAACATCGCTTTATTATAGTTTACAAACCGATTTCTCTTTTAGTTTTTGCCATCGATTTCAAACTTTACTTTTCAAGCAATTTTTACATTTTACGCACTTTACAATTTTCGTTACCAAAAACCCTACAAAAACTTTTTTCTATTTTAGACTTTCTTACTAATCCTTTTTCTAAGGTCTCACAAAAAAACATTTTTTTCCTATCGATCGATACCTAAAGTCCTACAACGCACATCTGTGCACTTGCGAACATTAGAGTTTACAAATTTAAAACATGAAGTTAGGGTTACACCTGCATCACATCATTTTACGAGCCCAATTCGAACGTAATTTATCCAATGAATCTATGGATCATCACCTTGTATCGATGGCTTAAGATTCAAATTTAAATCTCCTCGTTAATGATTCTGGTAGAATAAATCCATATCTCCATAAGCACCAAAAAACAAAAATGGTCGATGAGTCACTAATAAGCGAAGAAAGCCACAACGTTCATATTTCTGACTTGCATCTCAAGTCTCATGAATCCGTTAAAGAGATCATCAAGTTATGCCTTAAATTTGGTGTTATTGGATCTTATATTTATAAATCATACTTAAGAGATTTTAAAGTTTGGTGTTATTCAATTAAGATTTTAAATACTTTATTAAAATATTGATTCATTTGAAAAGAATTCTAATGAAGTTTCATCACTAAAATATTAGAAACAAAATCCAAAGTAAATTGCAGAGACTTTAGAATCCACACACATAAAATTAACTTTAAATTCATGAATGAATAACAGATCCTTAGTATTTTTACAAGCCAGATTGTTTTTTTCTCCAATCAATTTCTTGGTATTCATTTTTGACATGGTCAAATATGAATTCGAAAAATCCATAATTAGTAAAAAAAAATTGAATCAAGCAAAATTTTCTAAAAATATTTTTTCGTTTTTTAAAGAATGATCAATCTCGTTGATTCTATTGAATTGGCTTAGCCTTTTCTTTTTTTTCTCTAATCTAATAGAATGGCTATATATAGAGTTTATTGCTTATATTTATACGAGTGTTAGAAAAACATATTTGTTACAACAATAAGTTTCTCCAAGTAAAAACAAAAAAAACAAAACAAAATTTCTATAATCTATATTGAGTTATGAGGTCTGCTACATTGGTTATCGTTTCTTTTAGTTTTTATTGGTTACTCGGGAATTTTAAAAATATTGATTATTATAAACGTAAAAATGTTTTGTGATTAAAAAAAAAAAGAGAAGAACAAAAACGATTCTAGAGCTTAGTTTAATAATAAACTTTTTTTGTGCTACCAAATTTTGTCTACAAAAATTTAATCTGTATCGAATATTTTTTTTATGGTTATACTCAATTCGGTTTGGTTTACTTTGTTTCTAAAATTTGACTTTGGTTTGGTTTCGATTTAGTTTTTTACTTCATTGATCTAAAATGTTTCAATTTGGTTAAATATGGTACTGTTTAGTTTGAATCGGTTTAGTTTGACTATTCATTTGAACGTAATAAAGGGTTAGATGAATTGTTTGGTTTTGTTTCAAACCTAATATTGGTTTCTCAAAGCTGAACCATTTTTAAAATACGGTTAGATTGGTTTTGGTTTAGTTTAGTATGCCCACCTCTAGTTTCTTTGGTTCCAATACCTTTGTCACTTGGTACGCATAATTTTTTTATGGTTGATATCAAATTGTTTATCTATAAAAAAAACTATCTACAGTTGAATATTTGTTATTGTTGATGTATTAGATGTGGAAGCTCAGAAAAGGAGTATGTGTATGAAGCGTGGGTTTTCCGAAGGAGGATTTTGCAGCTCAGAAAAGGAGTATGCTTCTGATTGCGTTTTGAAATCAAAAATAAAACCCAAACCTTATCAATGCCGTTGCCGCGATAATAAGGCAAATTACTCGTATTCCCTTCGTTTTACAAAAAGTGTTGTTTTAAGTTTTTATTTTTGTTTCACAAAAAATATCGTTTTATATTTTCAGTACAAAATTTTGAATAAAAATCAAGTTTTAACCTTATTATTTTAGTGTATTAGTTAGAAAAATATATATATTTAATGTATTAAAAAGAGAAATACCCTAAAATAACACAAACATTATTATTTTTTTCTAAATTTAAAATTATATTAAAAAGTGTAAAAATAGAATTTTTAATAATTTTTTGAATATGTATAAAAAGTTTTAAAACAGTATGGCTATCTTAACGAAACAGCAAGTGGGAAGAAGAAGCATATTTGCTTATGTGAAACTTATTGTTAAGTCTTAAATTTATGTCTTAAATAATAATTATTAAGTGTTGAATAAGTTGTGTAATAACGAGAATGTTGAATAATTTGTGTAATAATGAGAGTGTTGAATAAGTTGTAAAATATCTTATGAAATATTCTATGAGATATTCTTTAGGATTTGTACTATAAATAAGGAGGCTTGGGTGAAGCATAAACCAAGCCAAATGAGTAAGAAGAGTTTGAGAGAGTTTGAGAGTCTTTGTAATTTTTGAGTGTTATTTATAATAAAAGTTTCCCCCTTATCTTAAATACTCTTCTAAATACTTCTTTGATCCTGATAAACCTCCTTTGTGGTTGTACCTACTATGTGTCTGTAAATCTGGTATCAGAGCCATGGCAGTCTAAGATTTGGTTCTTATCTTCCCAAGGGGTACTATTCTCATGAGTTGTTTTCATCCATAAGCTAGTATGAAAAGTATGCTATGTGGTTGCCACCTATCGGATCCTCCACACCAGAAATCCAACTAAACTAAGAAAAGAAAAATATAGAGAAAATCTATGAGGTTGTAATGCTCATCGTACCTTGAGGCCCAAACAAAGAAAGTAATGCCTCGGTTATGTAGCAAAAACACCTCACGGATTTTCTCTCCATATTCTTAGTACCACATGTAAAAAGAAAACAAATCATGGTCCAATATTACTCCAAATTATAGATAGGAAATAAAGCATTATGTCTTGGTCTCTGATCTCAATACACACCATGGAAAGTACTTCTTCTTTGATAAACTCACCTTCTTTTAGAGAATCAACCTCTAGTAAAATAGACTATCTCTATGAAATAGAATATGTAAGTGAAGATAGCAAAGTCCCTATTACCCAATTACCCTTACTCAACCCATATAAAGCCTTCACAAAACCAACCTCCACTTTCCCAAGAGTAATTAAAAATGTGTTTGGTCCCAGCAAACATGCTGCAAGAGAGCTTGTCCAAGCCTCACAAATGGAGTAGCATTTGGTTCCAGCAACGGAAACTGAGCAGATGATCCCTCTCCGCTTCAACGAAGGGATGATTCATCAATGGAGAACTCATGGCTATACCCACCTTCACTATGGAGCAATACGCTTGGCGCTAACCCTTCATGGAAGAAAAGGTCTACATGTAGTGGCGAGAGTCGCCCTACTCGACACTAGATACAGAGATAGTACCAGCATGCTTTCATAGCAACTATCCAAACAACCTTAAATGCGGGCACGGTATTTGTCACACTCTACCCAAATTTCAACATAGCGCTTGAAGATCCACAAATCTACCAAAACATGCAAATTCAACTACAAATCACGGGCGCTCCACAAATTGGGAATACATATGTAGCAACGCTCCACCACCAAATAGCGTACATGGTCCAGAATCATGCCATGGATCTAAGTCTCCCACGAGACAAAGGAGATGCATTGCTCATTCAACTAGAATCATAGCATAGTCCATCATGCATCCATATTCCCAGAAAAATCCCTAGAGAATAGCTAGTCAAGCTACTCCCAGAATCATGGGTAACAAATTACGAGAAGCTCCATGAAAGCAGTGTGCCAATACAGTCTATTGACTCTTCCATCCACAAGAGAAAAGACGTTACCATTAAGATATCATTCAAACAACAATAGAGGGTGAAAAGTCACGATCTTCAGCTTTCTGTACTGAGATCAACACAATCTCTCGAGCTGAAGAATCACAGCCCACAAAATAACAAGCATACTTGCCTGGTGTCCCAATCAAATATTTCGATTCACTTGGAGATCCTATTTATTCATTCTCGGATGAAACGGGTCACAAGTTCTTTGATGTCTGTGATTGTCCTATGTGCTTAATGGACAGCTCTGGCGAAGAACAAACTCCAAGCCAAAGGAGAAGGAGAAAGAAATCATCTCAACAAATACTCAAGGAACGATACTGGTCTAGAGATCCACAAGTCGGCCTTCTCGGAGAACCTTCTGGAAAGAATTTTGAATACTATGTCTTGTATTCAAACAAATCAACCCCAACAACTCCTGATAAAGAAGATGTTCGAACGTGTTATATATTTGGTCCTTCGTTCTCTCAAAAACCAACATTTCCATCAAGAGAATTCGAAGAAGGCAACATAAATCACTCATGGAAGATCAAAAACCCAAACATCAAAAATCTAGATGGATCGATGAAACAGATCTGTGCAGCAGAGGCAACTCTGAACTGGCAGTCAAAAAATGTTGTGGTCCAGAATCATCTCTTGAGCCAAATCGACAAAAAGGTATCGATTTTGGACATTTCCATTAAAGAAATAAATAAAAGGATATCCTCTCTCTACCACGAACTCTTCCACCTGGCAACTACTGTTTCCATGACCTCCCCCCTTATATACCAAAAGGAGTCATAACTAAAATCTCTCAAAGCCCAATTACACTCCTTACAAAACCAGCCCAAAACCCAAACCCAAATACCATATGATATCTTCACACCATATCCAATTTACGCTCCACCTTCTACGGTCCAGACACAACCTCTCTCTTTCTCTCAGGACCCAAGCCATTTCGGTTCATCCTCTTTCTTACCAACATGGGTTAAAGAACAACTTGTTACGAAAAAATATCCATATGTTCCCATAGAGAGAGAAACTCCAAAGGTGTCCATGCCAGACACCTCAAAGACGACTTCACCTGAAAAGAATGAAACACAGTTCATGGTGGAATACACCAACAACCCAATCTCTACTTTCCTCGAGAAAGTAGCAAAGCAATAAAAAAACTCTCAAGCAGCAACGTATGGCGGAGATGCTTGAAATACCACAAGATAGTTCATATGAGGAGATCCTAATTCCAAACTGCATGATGGCAGAACCAACAGTAGAAGAAGAAGACATGGTAAACGACGGAGGAAATGTATCTGAAGATATACAAGAACCCCTAAGACCTCATCTTCCACCGGATTGGAATCCGAGAAATCATGCTGAACCACATGGTGGCTTCTCCTTCGACAATGTCCCCCCATCAAAATGGAGAGACAAAATCTACGAAATGCATGCATGGCTTACAGAGCAACTGCTTAACCCAGGAGCTACTCTTCCCACAGTAATAGACAAATTAGTCTCCAAATTCCATGGTCGCCTTAGACAATGGTGGATCAGTCTTGGCGAGTACTGACAGCTACAAGTACGCCAGTCTCCGACGGTGGACGCCTTGATTGGACATATCCACAATGAATTTCTTGGCACATGGGATCATTATACAGTCCAAGCAAGAAAAGAGTACATTAGCATGAGATGCTGCTCTTTCAAGAGAAAAGACCTAGAAAGACACTATGAACGGATGTTGAAGAGATTTTACGCCTTAAACGGAATAGACGACGTCAACCTCAAGCAGGCATACTTAAACTCTCTTTAGAACTCTTGGAAATTAGACTTCTCAGATGTCATCTCTCAAAAACATGGCTCTTCATCAAGCCTCATTTGGAGAAATATACCAGATGTCGCTCTCAGCTCTTGAAAAACTATGCAATCACCAGAAGTTCTTCAAACAGCTGCAAGAACAAGGAAAACTCCTCGGAAAAGCATGTGATAATCTAGAACTCTCTATCAAATGTAAAGAAAAGAGGTGTGGGTGCTCCACAAGTAACAAAAAGGAGAAGAAATCTAGAAGCAAATGGCATAAGAGATATCCTCAGTTATCCAGCAGAAAGAAGTGGAAATTCTATTGGAGAAAGAAACAAAGAGGTTTCAAGAAATCAGACAAATGCTACATCTGCAAGAAAAAGGGGCACTATGCGAAGCAGTGCCCAAATAAGAAGAAGAGAGATAACCTCCTTGGATATCTAGCCCAGATTAAAGACATTGATGATTCAGATATCGAGTCCATATTCTCTCTTGATGACGACAAGACCGATGATACAATTCTCGCAATGGGAATTGAACAAGAAGATGGGTCTTCAGAAGAATCTGAAACCGAAGAAGAAGATACCAACGACCAGTTCATGCTCTTTGACCTCTATACACTTGACGCATGCAAAGTAGAAGAGTAAAAAAGTAGAATTGGCATATATATCCCAACCATCTCCAAATGCCAAGATCTACATATTTCCTACCAAATATGATAAGCTCATAGCAGTGATAGCAGACTTTGATACGGGAGCAGCATCTTCCATCATCAAGCCGGATATACTCCCATCATCCTACTGGGAGCCATGCTCAGTCGTAGCCCTGGGCATAAAACCCGACCCGAGAGGACCTGACCTGACCCAAAAACACGGGTTGGTTCTTCAAAATAACCTGAATGGTTCCTCTGCATATTTGATTCGGGTTTTGGTTCGGGTCGGGTTTTACCCGAGAACAATTCGGGTACCCAACAGACTCAAAAAACATCCCTTATGTTTTTCAATTTTTTTTTAACCAACCCGAACTGGGGATTGGAACCGATTTGAATGTCTTTTTGTTTGTCGCAAGTTGCAACTTCTCGACTTTGAAGAATAACTCGTGAGTTTTGAAAAAAAAAAAAAAATCGTGAGGATTTCTCCATCATCACATATGGTGGTTCTATTTCACGGGGTGGTCTGGATCCAGATCGAAAAGTGTTACCGCTTATGACTATTCCCTAGATCTATCGGGTTCTTCGGCGATTCAAAATCTGATGGCATTGAGGCTCTGCTCTTAACTGCTCGGCGAGATCTGCAGAAGGCGGCGGTATGGTGGATATTTTCGAAGGAAGCTGAGTCGCCTCTGGGTAGGGATGATCGGATTTTGGCCGGTGTGGTTTGACGGCAAAGCTAGGTGTCGACTTTCCTTTCTCTCAAACTAATTCGACCGCCGATGTGGTTCTGCTCTCTCTTTCTCTCTTTTCTCTCTCTGGCGGCTAGGGTTTTCCATGTACACAAATTCTTTTTTTTTTTTTTATGTACACTAATTCGGGTTTTGGATAAAAACCCTACCCGAACCGAACCGAAAAAACTTTCGGTTTCTAATCGGTTCTAATTTGAAATCTCATAACCGACCCGGACCCGACAGGACCCGAACCGAACTAAAATTTTGTCGGGTCCAATATGGGTCCAATAAATGCCTACCTGAAAGACCCGAGACCCGAATTACCCGAACCGACCCAACCCGCAGACCTGAATGCCCAGGGCTACTCAGTTGCATTCAAAGCTGTAAATGGCTAGATATTCCATATCTCCCTCATCAATAAGCATATCCATATCCAAATCTTTTCGGGATACATTAATAAGAACTTCCAAAGGATTCCACAAAGAAGCTGGTTCGATTGAGATAGAGGCAGAAGTATTGCGGAAGAGACTTCTGTTTTGAGAGAAAGAGATGGTGAAGATGTTGCACAGCAACGAACCGATTGAGACAGATGATAAGATGCGATGAGAGATGAAAAGATGTTGCATAAGCAACGATTCACTCTCAAGAGAAGAGATAGAGTTTGTCGACACAGTTTTGTTTAGAAAGAGATATTTGATTAAAAGTTTTGTTGATCCATTCCAGGATGGGTGGCGACAAAGACATACTAGAGTTTATAAAGGAAACCACAAGGAAAATAAAACAACCCTAAAACAGATGGGCCTTGCTTAATTTCGAAAATAGATAAATGGGCCTTGGCTTCTTCATGGTCGAAATTCATTGATGGGCCTTGCTTCAATTTCGAAAATGAATGTATTGGGCCTGCTTAGATCACAACAATTGGGCTGGACAGAATTGTGAATCACTTGGCTCATTAAAAACCTTGTCATGTAAACCCATTGGGAAAAACCATGACGAAGGGAAAAAGAGTGCAAGTGATCACAAGCCAAATTGATGTTCTTCTTTCTTGCAATGTCTGGATCAAAGGTTGTTGTTGAGCTAATCTACTTCGTCTTAGCTTTCATGATCGGTTCTTCTTTATCCAGCAGTTCTCCCTTGGCAACGAGCTGCTTCCATTCAGCTACGAGCTGCTCTCCTTTCTTGATGTTTCTTAGGATCATATCATCCTCCCCCAATTGAAAAGGATTTGTCCTCAAATCAGGACCATATGCACGCAAAAGAGCCAAGTTAGAATTCTTAAAGTTTAAAATCAAAGTATACTCACCATGCAAGCACATCTTGTAAGCATCGTCTCTGGTCAGCTCAAGGACTTGAAGTGGTTCGTCTTTTCTGGACATCATCTCTGATTTCTGTTGTTCTAGAGATCGTCCCCTCTTCTCAAGAATCCAAATCCAAATGCTAGGCTTGAAGACAAACTTGCATCGCCTCTCATTTGCTTGCTGATCTGTTCTCAATCGTTTCCAAGGTTCATAAATAACTCAAACAGCAAACATCTTATGCCATAAATAGCTCCACCACGTTTTTGGTGCATAAGCCTTCATTCCTTGACTTTGTTTAACATATGCCTTCACAACAGAGTCTTGAAACACAAGATCAAACGTACAAAAGGCATACTTATTTCGACTAGCAAAAATCATATTGTTATCAAAGTAAAAAACCTTTCCAAGTAATGAATCAGCAATAAGTGAAGCACTAGCAGTTTTAGACAAACTATCAAAATTCACCAAAATAGAATTGTTCAAGGAACAACTAAGCTCACACAATTCATTCTCATCAAACATAAAACTTTTAGTTTTAAAGACGTTTGCATACGCAGATTGCTCATAAAACTGAAATAAATCTTTCAAATCAACCTTTGATTCGTGCAGCTCTTTGGTGTGCTCAAAATCTAACAACTTAGCATCAAGAATAGAAAGAAAATCATACCTTTGAGCCATTGCTTCAGTCCACACGTTTTTCTTACCTTGCTGGTTTATGATAGCATAGAGAAATGTCTTGATGGGTTCTCCTGGTTCATCGACAATCTGATGTTCAAGTCCATAGATTTGTGGCAATCCTCTTGGGTTGTTGTCTTCAAAATCCTGCAAAACAGTAAGAACTTTACTCGGCAACACCGGTTCTGGGTTAGCTAAACTCACGAGAGTTTCTTTAAAAGCAAATTTAAGCACAAGTGGTTTAGAAGGTAAGGTTTGTTTGATCTCACCAGCCTGCATGACATAGTTAGAGTGATTAGTCATCATCTTTTTACTTTGCAAGTTTTCATTCTGAACCGTAAGGCTCTTTGGAATCTGTTTCAGCTTATCACACATGTTATGCTCCTTAATTTCAGAATGCTTAGAGCTCAAACTCGTTTTTTCTGTATCATGAGCAAACATATTAGTTTTACAAAGTGAAACTGGTTTTAGACACTTACTTTGCTCAGTTCTGCTCGTTTGAGAGTTGTTGTGCTGTTCTGGTTTTGCTTTTGGTTTGCACAACACGTCTTGGCTGAGAACGTTCTTCTTCTCCACGGCTTTAGGAACATCTCTCTTCTGATTTGGCTGAGAGAATTGTGTGGAAACGTAACCCCTTGGTTGCCTTGGCTTGTCACACCTTGATTCTCTCCTTTGTTCTTCCTTTTGGTAACTCGGCCAGGCAGTAGACGTCTTCTCTCTTGGTCTAGCATTGGATGCTCTGGCTTCATAAGTTGGTCGAGAGAATCCCCTCCTTGGGAGTTTATCAATCCTCTTATTGATTTCTTCTCTCTGATTTTTCATCATTTGCTCGAAATGATTCATCATTGCTTTCATCATCAGTATGTCGTTGTTGCTGATGTCTCCTTGTTGATTATCCATCGTGACCTAAAAACAGACAACAACACAAAAACCAGTAACTAGTTCTCACAAAAACAAAAATATTGATTCACACAGGTTCATAGATTTTTCGCAAGCATAAAAGGATTAATCACACACGAAACTGCAGAGATAAGTTCTAAAACAAAAACAACAGCACAATAACAAACTGGCTCACAAACTGAAACAACACACTCGAATCAAAAACTAGAAACACAAACTGATAAACGACCTGCAACCTAACAAATCACGCCACGAACAAGCCAGAATATGAAGAGACAACTGACTAAGAACCCTATTTTTTTTTTGATTAAACTGACTCGAAAACTACTACTAAACAGGTTACTAACTGCGAAAATCACACATGAATTGATGCACCACAGATTCGACTCAAGAGAAGATGAACAAACACTAAAAATTGCAAAAAACAAAAGATGAACAGATTGATAGATAAGGAACGAGATTACCCAGCTTCTAAGTAGCTATGATACCACTTAATAAGAACTTCCCAAGGATTCCACAAAGAAGTTGGTTTGATTGAGATAGAGGCAGAAGTATTACGGAAGAGACTTCTGTTTTGAGAAAAAGAGACAGTGAAGATGTTGCACAGCAACGAACCGATTAAGACAGATGATAAGATGCGATGAGAGATGAAAAGATGTTGCATAAGCAACGATTCACTCTCAAGAGAAGAGATAGAGTTTGTCGACACAGTTTTGTTTCGAAAGAGATATTTGATTAAAAGTTTTGTTGATCCATTCCAGGATGGGTGGCGACAAAGACAGACTAGAGTTTATAAAGGAAACAACAAGGAAAATATAAAAAACCCTAAAACAGATGGGCCTTGTTTAATTTCGAAAATAGATAAATGGGCCTTGGCTTCTTCATGGTCGAAATTCATTGATGGGCCTTGCTTCAATTTCGAAAATGAATGTATTGGGCCTGCTTAGATCACAACAATTGGGCTGGACAGAATTGTGAATCACTTGGCTCATTAAAAACCTTGTCATGTAAACCCATTGGGAAAAACCATGACGAAGGGAAAAAGAGTGCAAGTGATCACAAGCCAAATTGATGTTCTTCTTTCTTGCAATGTCTGGATCAAAGGTTGTTGTTGAGCTAATCTACTTCGTCTTAGCTTTCATGATCGGTTCTTCTTTATCCAGCAGTTCTCCCTTGGCAACGAGCTGCTTCCATTCAGCTACGAGCTGCTCTCCTTTCTTGATGCTTCTTAGGATCATATCATCCTCCCCCAATTGAAAAGGATTTGTCCTCAAATCAGGACCATATGCACGCAAAAGAGCCAAGTTAGAATTCTTAAAGTTTAAAATCAAAGTATACTCACCATGCAAGCACATCTTGTAAGCATCGTCTCTGGTCAGCTCAAGGACTTGAAGTGGTTCGTCTTTTCTGGACATCATCTCTGATTTCTGTTGTTCTAGAGATCGTCCCCTCTTCTCAAGAATCCAAATCCAAATGCTAGGCTTGAAGACAAACTTGCATCGCCTCTCATTTGCTTGCTGATCTGTTCTCAATCGTTTCCAAGGTTCATAAATAACTCAAACAGCAAACATCTTATGCCATAAATAGCTCCACCACGTTTTTGGTGCATAAGCCTTCATTCCTTGACTTTGTTTAACATATGCCTTCACAACAGAGTCTTGAAACACAAGATCAAACGTACAAAAGGCATACTTATTTCGACTAGCAAAAATCATATTGTTATCAAAGTAAAAAACCTTTCCAAGTAATGAATCAGCAATAAGTGAAGCACTAGCAGTTTTAGACAAACTATCAAAATTCACCAAAATAGAATTGTTCAAGGAACAACTAAGCTCACACAATTCATTCTCATCAAACATAAAACTTTTAGTTTTAAAGACGTTTGCATACGCAGATTGCTCATAAAACTGAAATAAATCTTTCAAATCAACCTTTGATTCGTGCAGCTCTTTGGTGTGCTCAAAATCTAACAACTTAGCATCAAGAATAGAAAGAAAATCATACCTTTGAGCCATTGCTTCAGCCCACACGTTTTTCTTACCTTGCTTGTTTATGATGGCATAGAGAAATGTCTTGATGGGTGCTCATGGTTCAGCGGCAATCTGATGTTCAAGTCCATAGACTTGTGGCAATCCTCTTGGGTTGTTGTCTTTAAAATCCTGCAAAACAGTAAGGACTTTACTCGGCAACACCGGTTCTTGGTTAGCTAAACTCACGAGAGTTTCCTTCCTCCTTCGTGCGGTTGTACAATGAGACTCGAATTAGGGCAAATGATGATATGGGCCTTTAGTTCGGCCCGAAAAGGTTGGCAAAGGACTTGTATTTCGGCTCGTTAACATTCCTCTCGGCCCACTTGTGTTAGGTGGGCTCGGCTATTTCTGTAGGGTGAAAAGACCTGTCTTGAGTCGGCCTCGGCTCGATTGGGAGATCATTTCCTACTTCGCCTTGGCTCTGCCCTAATAGACCATGTGAGATGTCTTGAGGACCATTTATTTGTCATGCTTCGGCTTGGGTCGGTATCTCTCATATTCCGAAATTGTTAATCTCGAGTGGGTGAAAACCGACCCCAACAGTTTGCCCCCTAGCTCGCCAGATTCGGGTATGATTGTGATGAGGTAGGAGTTATCGACATCGAGATTAACCACCGAACTGAAACAGTACGGAGCCATGATTCCCAAGACGTTCACCATTTGAGACGATAACAAGCTTCTTGAAATGAGTTCGATATGCCTTACCACCTTGGGGTAGTGTAATCGTCGTTCTCGCTTCCAAGATCTTTTGTAATCGTCGTGTCTACTCGCGCTCACGCGCTCTGCATTAACTATCTTGAAAATTGTAGTTGATTCCTGCCTATTTCTGAGGTCACACGCGCCCACGCGCGTAAAGCCTATAAAAGACGAGATTTCACTACATTTCTCCTCATCACTCCAAAACTTCCAAAATTCAGGTAGCTCTCTTCTCTCTCTTCTTTTCCTTCTTAATTTATTATTTCCGAAGTGATATGTCAGATTGTGAACGGCTTGGTTGGTTCGAACTACCGTGTTCATGATCCCATATCGGACACCAAAGTGGCTAAATCGTCCGAGGCGGATAGGGAGTACGGTTCTTGTGCTTCGACCGCGGGGGCTGGTGCTGAGGATGATGTGTCGCCCGAGGCTAATAGTTACTCCGAGGCGAATCCTCCCCTTTTCGAGGTTCAAGAGGCCACAAATCGATGTCTTGATATCGTCCCCTTTGATGGTTGGTTCACTCCTCCGTTGCTGCACCCGACATTGCGGTCGAAGGAATGAAAGTTGAAGATGAGGACTTTTTTTGGGATCCCAACGAGACAAGGGCGGAGATAGATCGCCTGGTGAGCATGTACCAGCCTGATCCACCAAAGCAAAAATATGCGAGAAGGCCTAAAAAAAAGCAAGCCGTTCCGCCGGGTTCTACGCTTTCCACCGCGACGTCTTTGAATGAACTACGGGTGCGATTCAACATATCCGAGGATGTCGAATTCGTAATCCCCAAACCATATGATCGAGCCGACGACCTTTCTCTAGTTTGCTTCATTATTTACGAGGCCTTCTTTAACTTATGTTTGCTTCGGTTTTCGATCCTCAAAGTGATCCTTTGTTATTTATGGACACACGGCCTTGCTTTAGCCCAAATCAAAGTCTGGGGGCTTCGTCACCTCATAGGGATTCTAATTCGTAGTTACGAATGTTATGTTGAGGTGACCGTTGATCATCTCCGAAATTTGTTGGACATCTGAAGGGTTCCCAAGTCTACGTCCACCAAGTTCTATATTGGTAACAAAAGGACTAAGAGAATCATCACGAAGTTTATGAGCAAGGACAGTAGTTGGGAAGATCATTTCTTCTTTGTTCGCATCTCCGAGGCTTCTGTTGGTAGCGACTGCCTTCACTTGGTCAAGAAGAAATGGGGACCGCTTGGTAGTCGACCCGTAGATTTTGGCTCGGTGCATTGTCCAATTTAGTTTACTGGCCTTATTTTCATTTTTGCAGATCGTGACTTCCTTCCGCCAGTCTCGTCCGATCTAGGCAAAGTATTTGACGTACTGAAGGCACTTCTCGCTTTGGAGGGTAAAAAGAGCCCGAGTTCTATTTAGTGGTGTCTCAATCAGTTCGGATCTTTCGTCTTCGGAGGATTTGAGGACAACAATAATGGAGAAAGTATATGCCCGTGATAAGAGAGAGAGAGAGAGAGAGAGAGAAAGAGAAAAAGAAAGAGAGAGAGAGAGAGAGAGGCAAGGGAAGCAGCAAAGCGAGCTGCCAGGGGTCGCGCACCGACGACTCCTGAGGCGGTCGTTCCTGGCTCCGAGACTTTTAACGCCAAGGCAGCTACGTACGAGGATGCCAAGGCGAACTTCGTCATCTCCCCCGAGCTTCCTGCAAATAATGGGGGAAGGAATCTTGTCCCTTCTCTTCCTCCGGTGTCTAGACCCTCTACTTCGGCTTTAACGAAGCATGTTGATAAGCGAGACCAGAAGCATCCCGCACCGAGTGGTGGCCAAAGCGAAGCTGCGAAGAAAAAGAAAGCTGATACTTCTGCTCCTGCATTTTTTATTTTCCGAGACGATTCTCGATGATGCTGATGCGTCCGCCCCCATCCTTGCACAGATCAGTGGACCCGAAGTCCGTCTCCCTCCCTTGGGTGTTCCGATCAATGATAAGGCATATGATGATATGTCGTTGTGTAGTGTCCGGGTACGAGCTAGTTTTTCCTTGCGAAATTTAAACAATGTCTTGCCCTTTTTTCCTTATCGTTCTCGTTTTGCAACTTATTGCTTCTATCAATGAGTTGGTTGCTGCTTATGAGTCAGGGACTTGCAAAGACAAGCAGTTTGTCGAGGATGTGAGAAAAAACGCTTTGGTGTTGAAGGGCAAACGCGACGAGGCGGAGAAGAGACTTTCCTTTGCTTCAGTTAAAGTTTCGGGTCTCGAAAAGGAGACGACGACACTGAAGGAAAAATTGGCTAAGGAGGCGGGTTACCCGCTTAATTTGAACGAGGAGAGGATGCGACTGAAGGTTGTCGTAGCTTCGTTGAAGAGGCAGGTCGAGGCAAAGGATGATCGTCACGATTCGAACGTCAAGAAAGCTCGGAAAGAGGCGAGGCGAGAATCAGATCGGGAGTTCTAAGGTTGACAAAATTAGGGCCAGCTGGAAGGTGTCAAGAGTAAAGAACCTGATCTGGCCGAGATTAATAGCAATCTAGAGCTCTTTGACATTCTTTGAAAAGACAATCCTCCAACCTTGGAAGCCGAGGCGGAGAAGTTGATTGGCTGGAGAGCTGACTTGGTCGGAGCGGATGATTAGTTTTCTAAAGTTGCCTCCTGCTTGAAAGAAGGGTTGGTGGTTTCTCCTGTTTCGGAGGATTTTGTGGCTATTCTTCTCGGAAATGATCCGATCGAGCTTACCGCAACTAGTGTCGGCATTACTGATCCTACGGGGTCCATTGAGCGCTTATCTGGGATTAGGGCTGGGCCAAAAATCCGGATCCGAAAATCCAAACCGGTACAGAACCGAAAATACATAAACCGAACCCGATCCGAATTTTTAAAATACCCGATCGGATCCTAAATTCCTATACCCGAACCGGTACCGAACCGAGAACCGAATGGGTACCCGAAATACCCGAAGTGTAATTATATACCCAAATCTATTAATTATATTTAGACTTAATATAACTCAAATACCCAAAATTAAAACTATAAACCCGAATATATTAATTATTTTTTGGGTATTTTGGGTTTTTTAGGTATATTTTCGATATTATGGGTATATCGAATATACCTATTTTGTTTTTTCTGGATTTTTTGGGTATTTTGGATACTTTTGGTTTGAAAATATATTGGTTTTATTGAAATGAATATTCATGTTTTTGTGTTTTGTCTCGGATTTCGGGTTCTTCGGGTTTTTTCGGGTATTGTGGATACTTTTAGATACTTTTAGATACTTTCGGATCCGAATCTGAATCCGAAAAATTTCGGATCTTAAAAAAAAATACCCGATCCGAGGATCCGAACGCCAACCCCTATCTGGGATTGCCGACCTCACGATCGTAGATGGCGAAGTGAATCGACCTATGTAGCAACCTTCTTTTCTTTATTTTTTGTTGTAAAATGTTGTTAGATTTGTACTTCGTATCGAATGTTCTATCTGTTTTGTAATGAAATGTTGTTTTGCTTAAGAAAGATAAGGACAAGCTGTTTTTTATGCCGATTTTGTTTAATTTGGATGTGCTGAGGCACGTCCAAGCGTCGTACTAAACGACGTGTTTCGAGACGATCCGTTTAGTACTGTGTTGAGACGTTGAAGACTAGTGTGAAGCGATTAGTTACTAGGTTTAGATTTCGGTCGAGGTATATTTTTTCCTTCCTCTGGTCCAAATATACCCGCCTTAGATTTATATAGCGTGCTTTAATCTGTGGTGGATTGTAAAAGAACTGTGATCCTTAATAGGATGTGAGTTGAAATCCGAAGAGGATGTATGAGCTCGTTGTTGGGGCCAGCAACAGACAAGAATGATGAGTGCAAGGGCGAATGGCGTTTCGCCTGTGTCACAGCGCGGGGTAGTTCGATAGGACCATAGTACGCCTTCTAGTTCGTCGACCCATCGGCCCTTTTTCTCGTCGAGACGCTTTTTTAGGCCATCGAGGATGGTTTTGTTGGCTGCTTTTGCATGTCCATTACCTTGCGTGGTGTTAACTTGTTCAGTCGTATCTTCTATTTCTCGCATAACGCCTCGAACCTCGTTGAGATAAATTGCGAGTCTTTGTCTGTGACGATTTTGTACGGGTCTCCGTGTCGGCATATGATGTTATTCAAGACAAAGTGTTATACCTGGACATCCTTGATGTTAGCGTAAGAATCTGCTTCGATCCATTTGGAGAAGTAATATGTTAAGACTAGCATAAATCTTTTTTGCTTTGACCAGTGAAGTGAACCGACGATGTCCATAGACCATCTCATGAATGGGTAAGGCGAGGAGATTGATGATAGCAGCTCGGTGGGTTGGTGAATCGTTGGGACATGTCGTTGACATTTTTCACACTTCATAGAAAAATTCTCACAATCTTTCACCATAGTTGGCCAGTAATAGCTGTGTCGTTTGATTTTGATTGCGAGTGCGCTTCCACCGGAATGGTTTCCGCATGAACCGCCATGGACTTCCTCCATTACTTTCCTTGCCTGCAAACCTTTGACGCAGGTCATTAATGGCCCTTAGAATCTCCATTTGAAAACGTCTCCGTCTAGCATAATATATCGAGCTGCCTGAGCTTTGAGTTTTCGGGCATCCCACTTGTCTGGTGGCACCTCTCCGTCCATGATGTAAGCGCGGATAGGTCCCATCCATCCTTCGTGTTGTACGTCCGCGTCCATATCGACCGCCTCGTTCTCGGCAGGTAGTCCGTCAGGTGTGTCAATTGCGTTAATGATTCCAAATGCGTCGATGCTTGGATTCTTGATAAACTAGACGGAGATGATTCTCTTTTGACCGGGGTCTGAAATTGACGCTAGAGCGGTTAGTGCATCTGCTTGGGTGTTCTCGCCGCGAGAGATTCGGGTGAGTGTGAACTCGTTGAATCGTTTGGCCAACTCCTGGACGATCTTTAGGTAGGCTTCCATCCTCTCATCTCTGTCTTCATGTTCCCCATTGAACTGGTTTGCGACCAGCTGGGAGTCGCATAATGCGCTTAAGTTTGGAATTTTTATCCCGTGAGCGAGTTTTAAACCGGCGATCAAGGCTTCGTTCTCCGCTTCATTATTTGAAGCGGGGAATGTCAGCCGGAATGATTTCTCTAAGATCTCGCCGGTTGGCGATGTCAGGCGGATTCCTACCCCGGGTCCTTGCTTTGAAGACGAGCCATTGACATGAAGTGTTTAGGTGGAGCTAGGTGTGGGTTCTTCAATTCCTTCGATTGGGAGCTCGACTATAAAGTCTGTCAGTACCTAGGACTTCGCACAGGTTTTGTTCCGGTACTCGATGTCGTATTTGCTGAGTTCGATAGCCCATTTTGCTAGTCGTCCATATTGGCTCGGACTGTGTAGGATGGTTCGTAGGGGGAGACTTGCCAGCACGATGATGGAATGCGACTGAAAGTAATTAAGGTCTTAGTTTCATGGCTGACATAACCACCGCGAGTGCCAATTTTTTCATGTGAGGGTATTTGGTCTCCGCATCGATCAAAGTCTGGCTGACGTAGAAGATTGGCCTCTTCTCGCCTCGTTCTTCTCTGACGAGTACTCCACTGACTGTTGTTATCAGCACAACGATGAAAAAGGAATAACGGCTCGTCTTCGACGGGTTTAGCGAGGATAGGCGGGTTCGCCAAGTACCCCTTCAGTTCTTGGAAGGCGTCTTCGCATCGGTCGTTCCATTCGAATTTTTTATTGCCTCATAGGGTGTCGTAGAACGGCAGGCACTTATCGATGGATCGTGAAATGAAGCGATTCAATGCTGTAACGCGTCCTGTCAGACGTTGGACCTCGCGCTTTGTCTTGGGTGACGCCATCTCAATCAACGCACTTATCTGCTTCGGGTTCGCTTCTATACCTCAGTGAGTAACGAGGTACCCAAGGAATTCACCGGATGTCACGGCGAATCTGCATTTCGCTGGATTCAACTTCATGTTGTGCAGATTTAGTTGTCGGAAGCAATCTCGCAAATGTTCGGCATGGTTCTTTTCGTCGAGCGATTTGACCAACATATCATCGATATAGACCTCCATTATCTTGCCGAATTGTTCCGCGGACATTTTGTTGGCCAGCCGTTGATACGTTGCGCCCGCGTTCTTAAGTACGCGTGGCCACAAGATAACTCTGACCATCCAATTTACAGGGTTGAAGGAAAAAAAATATAAAATCAAAAGGTATATTCCGGGCCATAATATATATGTGACATAAATCGTTTTTGACAGCGAAGAAGACGACACGGACTCAGACTTTGGATGAGGTGGAATCCATCTCTCTTTTGGAGACGGAGGAATAATTATTATTAAGTGTTGAATAAGTTGTGTAATAATGAGAATGTTGAATAAATTGTGTAATAATGAGAGTGTTGAATAAGTTGTAAAATATCTTATGGAATATTCCATGAGATATTCCTTAGGATTTGTACTATAAATAAGGAGGATTGGGTGAAGCATAAACCAAGCGAAGTGAGTAAGAGAAGTTTGAGAGAGTTGAGAGTCTTTGTAATATTTGAGTGTCATTTATAATAAAAGCTTCCCTCTTTTCTTAAATACTCTCCTAAATACTTATTTGATTCTGATAAACCTCATTCGTGGTTGTACCTATTATGTACCTATTATGTGTTTGTAAATCTGTTTTTTTTTCTTTTTCTTAAAGAAGTTTTAAATTATGTCTTTAATGCTAAAACATTGATATGTGAGAGAAAAGTTATGTCGTGTTAGTTAATTGTTTTTTTCATAAATTAATAAATTAATGGAAAATTGGACCAAACGATCATAAAACCAAAAGAAATACAAAATTTAGTTTTTTTCCAAATCTATCGTATCAATTTTAAAATTCCAAAAATAGCACAAATAATTATGTGAAAATATTTGTTTACCCAAAATAAATTCAAAATAAAATTAAAGTGAACAAGGTACATATTAATAGTTGACCATAAATTTAGGAAAGTAACAATCATAAACCCAAATTTAGTTCTCTGTCATGAAGGAACCAAAATTTTGACCATTTTGCCCCTACTGAAAATCGCGGGTAACCTGAAGCAAGCATTTAATGCAATGTCGGAGCATTAAATGATTAGATAACATAGATATTTCTTGGAAGTAAAAATGCCGCCGAAGAGATTTTGTAATCTTCTCTGCTAATGTAATGATTATCGGATAAAGTTTTGTGGTTTGGGTAACCCTGGGGTTGAGTTCACCACCTATATTAATGTGCAACCTGAGTTTACTTTTTCATTCTCAGATATTCTCAAACAAACCTCACTCCAATTAATTGCAAGTAAGGTAGTTATTTGAGAAAAAAAGAGAACACAATCGTGAGGTAAGAACATTTAATGAGACAGTACATATATATTATGGGTTGAGGCGTTAATTTCTTTATGTTTTTCTTCCTCATTTTCATTAAAAAGTTAATGATTTTGGGGATCCATGAGGCAGATTCATAATTTCCTATTATAACTTATAAATCCACCTTTGTAAGTGACGACGTCGGTTTTTTTTTTGGTTCGACGAACGTCTAGATCTATTTTTGTTATAGAGTTCACTAGAAAGTTGATTCCTTTCACTAAACCTCCCACAAATCACCGTCATTAACGGACTATATATCACCTTCGACAAAGTCCAACGGATAACTTTTCTGTTTAGTATTAGCGGATAACATTTTTACTAACAATTTTTTGTTTCTTCTTGTTTACCAGATACGATGATGTTACGTGTACGGGCCGTCTGTGGCTGGTGGAACAAGACAGATGAAGGGTTTTGGGAACATATTCTAGAACTTGGGTGCTATAACTACACAATTGAGTTAAAGGAAAACGAGACATACCCGGCGATGGTGGCCAAAATAAGAGAAAAACTAGGAATACGCCAAGAAGATGATATCGAGATAACATACCAGTGGCCACACTGGATGTTAGGTTCTGATTGGCGGAAATCCTTACCCATTCAAATCCTTGACGAGGACGACACCGCCTTGTTCTTGGCGATCCGCGCAGATCTCCACGAAGTGCACCTGCGCGTGATAGTTAACCACTCTCCCCTAGAGCGAAACGTCAACTTTTACCGGAGTGACTTAACATTGGGAGGAGGGTTTTCAGGTGCACTTGGCGGAGCAATTTCTGCAGCATTTGGTTCTAACACAAATGTCATCGGCGTAAGTAATATTGCACCCACACAACGCACAGATTCGGCTCCCTGTAACATACGTAACTACGGAGTAACCGGTGATGTTCCTGCATCAACTGAAGATGTTACTCGTAAGTGGTGTTATTCTGATATCTCTTTTGTTATCTAATAATAGTCAGGATATGCTAACTTTTTATTATCCCCAAACCATATTAATATAGGAGGGTTATCGATAGAAATGGGATTTGCTAATGTCATTTTCCAAGCGCCAACTTTGGAGAATGTTATAGCAAGTCAATCGGGTCTCTCTAACCTCCTTAAGTACCGAGTAACGATTGATGTTCATGCACCAGCTGAAGAGGATACTCGTAAGTGTTGTTATCTTAGACTTACTATAAAAGTATTATAGATGTCCAAATCGTTTGATCATAGGGATAGAAATAGGGATTTCGAGATGTCTAAGTAGTTTGATCACAAGACCATATTGTGTCTTGGGATCGTTCCAGAAGCTGCAAGAGCTTCCATTTCTAGGTATGGATCTTCACCAATTAGTAGCAAGAATATGCTTCAAGGTCCAAGTATGTGACTGAGCCATTTTAAGAGATCAGAAGTGCGCTGTCTTTATTAACATTTTTGATGAATCCATGATATCCATTTTTTTTTAATTTGTTGTATTCACCTTCTTTAACACCCTCTCAAATGGATGTCATTTGGAGCATACAAATAGTTTGATTACAATAGAGGAGGATAAAACAATTGTATTAGAGCATATAAAAATTATAGAAACACATGTGAGCAAATGTGAGCAGACGATGTTATGGTTGAAAGAATTTGAACCACGTCATGAGATAAGTGTGATCGTTGTTTCCAGGCGGTAGTTGAGTTTGTAGCTGATTGTATGGTTTGTCGAGTCCCGCTAACTTGCTTTTAAGAGTCTGTCGCATCTGCTTGATAATCAGTGTAGTGGGTTTAGGAATACCTTGATGGAGTCTTGAGTTCCTCTCTTTCCAGAGCTCATAGACTATAGCTTGAAGGAGAGCTTGCAAATGACATTGAGCTTCTTGGATGATAATGTTGTTCTAACCCAGGTGATTATGTTCAAAAGACCTTGAGGAAGCGTGAGCAAAAAGAGCTGACCAAATCGTAGAAGCATAGGGACATACAAAATATAAATGATCCTTGCTTTCATCATGGGCATTACACAAGAGACAACTAGAAGCGACATTCAATCCCCAATAAATAAGCATATCTCTTGTGACCAATCTGTCTCTCACCACAATCCACATACAAAAAGCATGTTTTGGTATCCTCTGAGAGAACCAAACAGTTTTGAACCAAGTGACACTAGGATTGGGGGATGCAGACTTTTCCAGGTGAGAGAAGAAGAGAACAAGCCTAGATTTTCAGATGGACAATTCCTCCAAAGAAAAATGTCCTCTTCACCCGAGGAAGAATCCGTAGAAGCCACAACGATGCATTGCCTGAGAAGAGCCATTATTGGATGATGCCTACCCAGTGGCGGAGGCAGCTATATGAGAGGGTGTCAAATGACCTCTATGCATTTCTATAAAAAAAAAAATTTACTTGTATTTGGTGAAATGTTGGAAAATTAGCTTATTGACCCTCTAACTTTGGCTCAAAATAAATTTGACCACATAATTTTAAAGAACTTTTTTGATATTTGGATAAATATAAAACTCAATTATTTTAATATATTTTAGAATCTATTTAATATTTAATATATTTGTATTATAAATTAAAATTGACCCCAATGAAAATTGTGGCTAGCTCCGCCACTGTGCCTACCTCTTGGAAAGTTCCACATACCGTTAACCACAACCTGAGAAACAAGAGCCATACGCTGAATTCCCGAAACCCGAGGACTATTTGCGCCGATCAAGTCAACCAAGGGGCCAAGACCGATCCAATTATCATACCAAAACAGAGCTTTCAATTATAAGAAAGGGCGAGCCAAGGATTTGAGTTTGAGAAGACATTTCCAAATCATGCTATCCAATTTGAGCTATAGTATATCTTTTATTTACTTACATATAATAAGATAAACGGCAGCCTTTAATACCCAAAGAAACCATAGATCATAATAAGATCACTGTTGATTTATATCATTCCTTTATTATTATTCTTTTTATTATTTTATTTTTACTTAATAAAACCATGGGTTTGTCTATTTGTAACATCAGAATTTGCCAAGTAGATACATGCACGCAGACACGAAGAAAACACGTGTGAATAGGACAAACAAAATAAAATAAAAAATTGTAATAACCTTTTTATTTGTTGATTTTCTCATTGCCCCCTTTAAAATAAAAAATTGTAATAACCTTTTAAATACTTGACTAAAAAACTTATAATATATTTTCTACTTAAAAACAAAAAAAAGATGTTCTTTTGCTTTCCTTCTCTTAAGCAGCTTCTGGATCTTGGAAGAACAGCCCCAACTTCATCTTTCTTCCATCTTTTGGTCCTGAAAAGTTAACTATAAAGTTTGTATTACGGAAGATCCTTCGCTATATTTCGTATAATATCAGTTTTCCTAATCATATAACAATCAAATATTTCTCCGTATTTATTACATTCAAATCCTCTCCTTGTGCAAGTAAAAATCTGGTAGATAGACAAAGAATATTGATATCCAATACCCATATTAAATGTAATCAGATAAATCGATGATATATACAATAATACAAAAGATAAATAAGGAAATTCGTAGGATCTTCCGCTATATCTTGCTTGTTATCTTAGCCATTTTCTTTGTGTATATATATATATAGAGCAGAAGATTGCATTTTCATCTTCAAGCATCCTCTGTTTATTACTTCCTCTGTTTCTTCGTTCTCTGCTTTTTGCAAGTTCCTCTGTTTCCTCATGGCTCCACTTAACGATTCTCTGGCATCAATCATCGATGTCATCGATTCCAAACCACTTGGTGTTTCACCGACTAAACCAATACTACAGCAATCAAACTGTTTTAACCTCTCCCAAGGGACTCTTCGTGCCAAAGATTCCTCTCCGATCCTCTTGGATGTCCCTCAAAACCTAACTTTCACACCATTTTCATCTCACTCCATATCCACTGATGCTCCTCTCCCAATTCTCCTCCGTGTTCAAGCCAACGCTCACAAAGGAGGGTTTCTCGGATTCACAAAAGGATCACCTTCCGATCTTCTCACAAACTCCTTGGGGAGATTCGAAAACAGAGAGTTCCTCAGCGTTTTCCGGTTCAAAATGTGGTGGTCAACGGCTTGGATCGGAAAATCCGGGTCGGACCTTCAAGCAGAAACGCAGTGGGTGGTGCTAAAGATTCCTGAGATCGATTCCTATGTGGCCATTATACCAATCATAGAAGGATCTTTCAGAGCTGCACTCAACCCTGGTGAAAAAGGTAATGTCTTGATTTCTGCAGAGAGCGGCTCTACCCAAGTAAAAGAGTCATCTTTCAATTCCATTGCCTACATTCACATCTGTGGCAGTCCTTATAACCTCATGAGAGAGTCTTTTAGCGCACTCCGTGTCCATATGAACACTTTCAAGCTTCTAGAAGAGAAGAAGCTTCCGAAAATCGTCGATAAGTTTGGATGGTGCACTTGGGATGCTTGCTACTTGACTGTTGACCCTGCCACAATTTGGACCGGTGTTAAGGAGTTTGAAGATGGAGGAGTATGTCCCAAGTTTATCATCATTGATGATGGATGGCAAAGTATAAGCTTCGATGGTGATGAGCCAGGCAAAGACGCAGAGAATCTTGTTCTTGGTGGAGAGCAAATGACTGCGAGGCTTCACAGCTTCAAGGAATGTAAGAAGTTTCGAAACTATAAAGGTGGATCCTTTTTAGCATCTGATGCATCTCACTTCAATCCTCACAAACCGAAGATGATCATATACAAAGCCACCGAGCGGATTCAAGCGATTATAGAGAAACAGAAGTTGATCCGTGAATTTGGGGAACAAGATCTACCCCAACTTGATGAAAAGATCAAGAAGTTTAGCGAAGAACTCAATGCAATGTTTGATGAGGATGGGAAACAAGATCCTGAGGATGTTTCAGGCTCAGGTATGGGAGCTTTCACGAGGGATTTGAGGTTAAGGTTTAAGGGTTTAGATGGTATATATGTGTGGCATGCTCTGTGTGGTGCTTGGAACGGTGTTAGGCCTGAAACGTTAACACATTTGAAATCCAAGATTGTTCCTTTTGAGCTTTCACCTGGTCTAGATGCTGCGATGACTGATCTCGCTGTCGATAGGATTGTGGAAGCCGGGATTGGTCTCGTTCACCCTTCTAAAGCTCATGAATTCTACGATTCAATGCACTCTTATCTTGCTAGTGTTGGAGTTACCGGAGCCAAGATTGATGTTTTTCAAGTAAGTTGTTACATTACTGTAATTTATGTTTCTTAACATTCTCTGTTTCTTCTTTACATTTACAATCTGTTGGTTTTGTGTGTTTGGTTTCAGACCTTAGAGTCAGTATCAGAAGAACTTGGAGGAAGAGTGGAGCTTGCTAAAGCTTACTACGATGGCTTGACCAAATCCATGATTAAGAATTTCAATGGAACTGAAATCATTGCTAGTATGCAACAGTGCAATGAGTTCTTCTTCCTTGCCACAAAGCAAATCTCTATTGGCAGAGTTGGTAATAAAATATAAAGCTTTTGCTTTTACCTATATATATAATTAACAGATCTATATACGTAAAGCTTTAGATAGCAAATCTTTTGCTTTGAGTTGGTAATAATATATAAAGCAAATCTATTTAAAGCATTTACTTATTGCGTCTACTGTTTCCTATAACTTTCTGAGAATAACAAAAGTCTTGTGAATTTTTTTATCAGGTGATGACTTTTGGTGGCAAGACCCACATGGTGACCCACAAGGAGTGTATTGGCTACAAGGACTACACATGATTCATTGTTCTTACAACAGTTTTTGGATGGGTCAAATGATTCAACCAGATTGGGACATGTTCCAATCAGATCATGTCTGTGCCGAGTACCACGCCGCGTCTCGAGCCATCTCTGGTGGGCCCATCTACCTCAGTGACCATCTTGGCAAAGATTCACATGACTTTGATCTAATCAAGAAACTTGCTTTCTTTGATGGTACCATCCCAAGGTGTCTCCACTATGCTCTTCCCACTAGAGATTCTCTCTTCAAGAACCCTTTGTTTGACAAAGAATCAATCCTCAAGATCTTCAACTTCAACAAGGTAATCAGTTTAAAACCACAATCAAATGTTTTAAGATCGAGACTTTATTAAAAGCCAGATGATTTGTTGCAGTTTGGAGGAGTAATTGGAGCATTTAACTGTCAAGGATCTGGGTGGAGTCCGAGGGAGCATAGGTTCAAGGGATACAAAGATTGTTACAAGACAGTTTCAGGAACAGTTCATGTCTCAGACATCGAATGGGATCAAAACCCAGAAGCTGCAGGTTCTCAGGTGAGCTACGCCGGAGATTACTTGGTCTACAAGAAGCAATCAGAGGAAATCTTTTTCATGAACTCGAAATCAGACGCGATCGAAATAACCTTAGAGCCATCTTCGTTTGATCTGTTCAGTTTCGTGCCAGTCACGGAACTGGGAAGTCTAGGGGTTAGATTTGTACCTCTCGGGTTGATCAACATGTTCAACTGTGTTGGAACAGTTCAAGAGATGGAGGTTACTGGTGATAACAGCATTAGGATTGACTTGAAAGGCCAAGGAAGTTTCATGGCGTATTCGAGTTTAGTACCAGTGATGTGTCACTTGGACGACAAGGAAGCTGAATTTAAGTGGGAAGAAGAAACTGGTAAACTCGGTTGTTATGTTCCTTGGGTTGAAGATTCTGGTGGCATCTCTCATCTCTCTTTCACCTTCTAAGAATTTTTTTGGATTTTTTGTTTCTTCTTTTTTTTTGCATTGTGTTATCAGAACTTGGATGTTAAAATCTGAATTTTCTGTTTCGTTTGGTTTGGTTTTTATTTATCCTTTAATTTGGAGAATTATTAAGCAAATTTAATAACTATTGAATTGGTATGCCTTTTTTTCTTTTTGGTCTGATTTGGTATGCTATCAGTATTGATTCAGTTCAGTTATATAATAATTAAATATATCAATCAATTACACGCACACAAAGAAAGAATTTTGTTTTGAGTTTTTTCTTTGTTCAGTTCAAAATTTCTGGATATTAGAAAGAAAAAAAATTAAGCCAAAATATTTATTAGTTTATAAATCGGGTTTGTAGTTCCGGTTCTGTTTTAATTCAGCTCTGAATAGATCAAGGAAAAAGTGCGTGCAAAGCGGATCAGACGTTCTAAAATGTATACAGAATGGTGAGAAATACAAACAGCAATAAAAATATATATTTAAATAAGATAAATAATAATAACAATTTTAAAAAAAAATGATAAAATATTTTACAAAATATACATATTATTATAATTTAGGACAAATACTTATATTTATTTGATATTATTATTATTATTGTTATTGTTGCAATATAAATTTAAATGGAGAAAGCAGATGACAAGATGTGCGTGACATATAATTGAATTAAACTATTATCAAAAATATTACAAAACACAAATTTTAGATAAAATAATTTATTACAACGTATAAATATTTATAACAAATTATTTAAGAGAAAAACCATAAAAAAAAGGCTAAAAACATTAATAATATTCAAACCAAACTGAATTAGAAAAAGGAGAAAAAAAATAAATGCCGAATTATATCAAGATTAAGTTACATATCTATAATATTAGTTAACATAAGTAATTAGTAAAATAAATGTATTGATTTGTCGGTTTGGTTTGGTTTGGTTTGGTTTTAAATTATTTGGGTCAAAAAATATTATAACCAAATACTTTAGATATAGATTAGTTTAGTTTATATCGGTTTGGTTTAGTTTTTTGCTAACACCCACTAATAATGTATTTTTTTTTAACTAAAAAAAATGAATTAAAATATAAAATAGAGTGGATGGCCCATCACAAATGATGTTGCAAGCGGATCACAATATTTGTTCAGTAATTTGGAATGATTGTGGATCAGTTGTTATTTATTATTATTTTAATAACATAACACAAATAATTTACATTTTGCTTAAATGAGTAATTTAAGTGATTTAATGCGTATGGCCGCATCCTTGGATGAACCACTTTTTTCCAATCACCCCATTCAAGCCCTCAGTGTTATTAACTTATTATTATGATTTTAATTTTTAAAATTCCCTTTGGAAAAGTAATCTGTTTTTGTTTATCGAAGACTCACTATATATTGCTAAAACACCAAAAAAAAGTTTTGTTCGTTTGTGTTAGTATTTTGTTAGTGCCTTAGGTGGACCGATGATGTTGACCTGTAGACAACTGTGTCATAAGACAATGGGACCATAACGGCTATTTTTGTATATACATACATACATGTAATACATGTGTCCTTAAACCAGAAAGTGGATATCAAAATAATAGGAAACGAATGGAAAATTTGAGTTAGAAACTAGTTAATTTGGATTAATTATATTTGTTTATGATCTAATAAAAATTACAATAACCCGTTAGTTTTTTTTTTTTTTTGGGTTAAGAACAACCCTTTAGGTTTTTAATTTAGAGTTATAAGTAAAAGTCAAGAATTCAAGTTTAGAATCACTTGTCCAAAGTACTTTGTAATCTAGTTATAGTTGGATTTTAAAGCGTAAATTCACTTTTCTGAGTTTAAATCTTATTAGGAACAAAAATCGTATGCATTCTAGGAAACATAGATTGAGATTCTCTGTATTGTTGCTACTTGGTTGTGTTATATAATAGTAGTATTTGCAAATCAAACTCTGAACCAGATCTCTCTAATCCGGTGTGGAGATCAAATTGAAAATATGGTATTGGAATTAGTCGAACAGTTAAAATCAGTTGTGGTTGGGCCAGATTCTAATCTTAAACCCCATTATGATACTGATTCGGATTACTTAACATCAATGTTCTAAAAATACAGCGTGTACAGTCGTATATACGGTTTATATATTAGATATGCATATTTAACAAAATTTTATGTTTCTATATATTTTTTTAAACAATTTTATAATATATTGGATTAGGCTTCGCGTAAAATAATAAAATATTTAGATTTTAAAATTGATAACCAATGATCCGTATAATTATATTCTAAATCAAGATCCTTTAAGTTATCCACAAATTATGTTTTATGATTCACAATTAAGAAATTAGAAATTGATTAATATTGGTTACAAAAACATAATTTCAATTAGATTGTAGTGTCTGTTTTTACTCTTATTTTATTTTTTTCTATTTTAGTAATTTTCATTTAGAAAAACATAATTTGTTTTTCTTTTTGAAATAATTAAAAAATAAGAAAATTTATATTATTAGATTGATACATATTACGATCTAAATTAACAATGGCACATATCACGATCTGATGAGTTATAATTATCTTACGTGTTACACTCACGTTAAATGATTCAATTATATATAATAAGATTTTCAGGATAAACCGTTGTATATGTATTTATATTTATACTGTGTTTTACAGTACATCTATTGTATAATATATTTTTAGAAAATTGCCTATTGTTACATGAAAAAAGTTGAGAATGACGTCCTTTTTGTAAAGATATTCAAAAATTACTTGACTTTTAATGCTCAGTGAAAAGAGAGAAAATATTTACTTATCTTTTAGAAGTTAAACATGGATTCATGCTAGTCGACAAAAAAATAACATGGATTCATGCCACCAATTAGGTTAAATAAATAAAAGAAGCTTATCCATTTTTACTTTTTTTAGTGTTTTTTTTTTCGACTTTTAGTGGTTACAGAAAAATAGTCGACAAAAATAAAAATAAAAAACTAATTTTGTGTCGACATTTGTATTCAGTTTTTTGTTTTGATATTCTTTTTTTTTGTCAACTTTTCATTTTTTTTTTTTTTTGTGTTTTGATTTCCTAATTTTAAAATTAAAATATTGAAAAGAAAACAATAAAAAGAAGACCAAAAAGTCCGTAAGATTCTGAAGAAAGCTGGCACGTCTTGAAAGTTTTTTCCAATTTTCAATTTCGTTCGGCGACATTAAAATCCAAAAGACATTCTTGTGTGTTGTGTTTCTCTATTTATATTTTAAAAAAAAAAAAAAAAAAAAAACCAAACGGATATAATCGAGACACAAACAAAACGAAAAATAAAATAATTTTTCTACCCATATGAACCCTAATTTTGGGTTGGAATACTCTCTCTTTCCTTTCCCAAAATTGGATTCAAAGTTTTTTTTTTTTTTCTCTCCTCGTACCTCGCAGCATCGAGGGGTTTCGACATTCCCAGCCGATTATGCTTGAATCCGTGAGTTTTTAAGGTTGTTGTTTGAAGGATTTTTTTTGTTTTCTTCTTCAGTTTCCTTATAAAATTGAAATCTTTGATATATTAGAGGTTTCTTTTCTAGAATATGTGTTTCAGAAATGGGTTAATTTGTTGTTTCATTCGTTCTTCGAATCGGAAGAATCTATCTAATAAGCTGAAAGTTCCTAAAAATATCAAAACTTTTTTTCTCGTTTGATTTGCTCCAGAAATGAAAGGATGTACGAATTATGATTCACATGTATCAGTGGTTGTTTCGTTCGATTCAAAAGCTGAGGTGATTCGGTGATGTTAGGGTTTTGACTAAACCATATTAACATTTGTCGGTATCAAGTTTTGATTTTGCTCTTTTGCAGCTTTGTTGATGAATTGTATCATTTGCTATATTAGGAGGACGAAGGGACTTAAAAAGCAAGTCTTTTGAGCTGAGGAAGCCTCTAAAGAAGATTATTCAGGGGAAATTTAAGGGTTTGATCAGTGTTTGTGCGGGATGGATCAAATTGTTTCAGGAGAAGAAGATCTTGATGTTGACATTGAAGGTGGTAGATTTAATGAGACACAAGAGATCACGTCGAATCTTGTTTTTTCAGAAGGGAAATCAGAGGATGTTTTGGATCAGGGTTGGAGTGGACGTTTGAGTTATGATGGGTCTGAAAAGGTTGCTGATGATCTGATAAACCCGTTAATGGGAGACGGAAAGCGGAGAGAAAGAAGCAGTCAAAGTTTGGACCTTTCGGATAGAAAATTTGATAATGTTAAGTTTAAGAAGACGAGGAAGCCTTCAAAGCCGCCGAGACCTCCAAAAGGTCCATCATTGACTGCAAATGACCAGAAGTTGATGAGGGAAATCGCGGAGCTTGCTATGAGAAAGCGTGCTAGGACTGAACGGATGAAAACATTGAGAAGAATGAAAGTAGCAAAGTCATCGTCTCCCTGCAGTAGCATTTTCGCCATGATAGTGACGGTCATATTTTTCGTCTTCCTAATTTTTCAAGGTAAAACGCCATTTTAAGTTTCTTTGATCAAGTTTGCTTCTCCTTCCTGGCTTTGAAGAACCCAAAATAGCTATGTTTGTTTGGTTTCGCATGGTTTCTATTGCTTTCTTATGTTTTCGGGTTTGATTTTCTGCCTATAAAAGAAGCCACAAACTTTATTTTTGTGTAATGTTGGTTCTTCACCAATCTCACACTTCTCATCTTTCATGTTGTAGCTTAGGAGATCTTTGGTCAAATGTTCTATTAGGTATTTTCTTTTGGTTCTATGCGTGTGTCCGCTTGTTAATTGACCAAAACTTCTGTTATCTCATCAAACTCCCTCAAATTCTCTATCGCAGGGTTCTTCACAAGCAATGCAAGTTTGAATTCAGACAATTCTCCTGCACCAACTGTTTCAGCCAATAACCGTATGGTCTCTGTTCAATTCTACAATGAGTTTGCTCCTCGCCAGAGAATCGATCCCAGCCCAACTACTTCTTTCAGGTGAGAATCCGTACTCTTTTCTTTATCACGCTGCACAGAAACTTATCCCCACGGAGTAGAGAGAACAGTTAGTTTTTATACGGATTTAACTGAGTTCATAGCAATGTCTTCCAGTTGATGATGTTCTTGTTCTGTGTAAATTTCAGGTATAAGAGAGTTTCGGGTGCAGACAATGAAGAAAACACAAGAGAAATTACCAGATGAGTTCTCTTCGGATTCTTGTAATGTAAACCAAAAACAGTACTTATGTTTTTTGTTCGTAAATTCTTGACATCACTCTATTGTTCCTTTTGCTCTGTTCTTGTGCTCACATGTTTGTCTCTGTGTTGCTCTGCGTGTATATATTCCAATGGATAAATCTGTTCCTTTTTTTTTGAGGTTAGGCTTTGTACAGCGACTGAGTGTTATGACTTAAACAATGATGAATATTTCTAGTTTTTTTTTCTTATTTTTCATGGAGTCTGTTTCAGCAAGTTTATAAAGAAAATCGATAATTAATGAACGATTTCCTCGTGACAAAAGGAATTGAAGAATTTTCCCATGGAAATTTAGTTTTCTAGTTATTGAAAAAGACTAATCCTTCCTCATAAATTTCTAACAACAAAATGTCTTGTCATATACTGAAAAAGTCAGTATTACCAATTAGATTTTACAACGTTTAATGGCCATTACACTTTTACTAACATTACATTATGAAATTTGCCTGAAAATCAGTGTATAAAACGCGGTCTAGGCGGCTCCATGTGCGGTGCTTAAGAGTTTATTGAATCTAATAATTAAAACTATATTTATAATTTTTCTTTCTTAAACCTAAAATATATTTTGATCCACAAGATATATTTTGATTCATTTACCTACTCAAACTTGTTTTGTATTTGAGAGTTTGAGACTTAAATGTTTCGGTTGAAAAAGAAAATAAACAGTTGACAAAAAAAAAATAATAATAAATAAACAAGTATAAATCGAACTAAAATTCGTTTTGGCTCAAATCGAATCACCTCCGTTGACTCGCATTGGATACTTCGTATAATATCTCTTAAATTCTCATCCGTATATAAGCATTATCACCTATCGATCGGTCCTTTTCGATTCCTCTGTTATAGTTGTTATTCTTTTGACAAAAACAAGTTATGTAGTGTTCCCCTTTTGGGTTGATGATGGATTAGTCCTAAAGACACATGAAAGAAAGACAACTTCAATTAAATTTCGCCCATGTCGTCAAATTTTTCATATTCCGATACAATATTTTATACTTACAAGAGAACTTTTATACTTTTTTCCAGGTACGTACAACCTTAATTTTATATGAAAAGTGCAATATGTACGAACATTGCATGTTACATCCCCTTTACGCGGATCATGCATTAATGAAAAATCAACTCGTCGAAGCTTAATTTAACCCAATTCATCTTCAACTTCAAGCTTTCCCATGCACCATCCATGGTCCATACTGCTCTAGTCAACTCTTTTTTCATTTCCTTTTTATTATTTTATTTGTTTTGTTCTTCCTCCTGTATTGTCTTTTTATTTTTCATTTTTTTTTTTGGGTTCAAACGATTATTTGTTTTATATTCTAAAGGTTTTCCTTCTTCAGCTATATGATTGTGTTCCGGTTTTGACCATCACAAAAATTTGACATCTCATGATGACTTACAGACTAAATATTTGTTTAGATATGTGTGTTTAAAAGTGACAACAAGCAGAGGATATTTGGATCTTATGTTCTACTAAATTGGTTGCACAAAAAAAAAACTGTCCTAGCTACTAAAGTCTAAAGTTTAGATCTTAGTAATTTGTATTGGTTTTAATTGTTAGGAGATAAGATCGTATTAGATTCCTAATGCATGCGAATATCTAACTCTGACCAAATCTATGTCAAATTCGCTTGTGTATTATTTTTTAACGTAAGCTAATTAGAAATAAAAATAACATTCGATTCACCTTATTTTCATGGTATCATTACGTACAACACGGTTTTTTAAATTCAATAAGTCTTCATTTTTGTGAATTGATCGACTAAATCCACAAATAAATTTTGTTTCTCTTAACCGTATTCCTGTTAATTCACGGCATTGACTCAGCAAATTCAAGTCTTTGCGAATGATGCTGTTGATTTTTTTTTTTTTTTTATATATGCATTGACCCTTATATCTTGGATCTTAAAAATCAGTACGTGCGTTTTTTGTTTCTATAATGTGTTTAATGTTTTATTTTGTTTTCGGTAATAATATGTTAAAATTTAGTTTATGAAAAACAGATTTATTGTTTGCAAAAAGTATTGCCGAGACTAACAAGAAGAAGTGAAAGTGCTTAGGTAAGTAAGACCGTGAGATCTAGTCGATGTGAGTAGATGTGGTTAGCTAAAGAATTTGGGGAAATCAATGTTGATAGCTCTATATCTATAGCATTTGAAGCACACTAATAGACGTACCACGTACGTTTAAGATCCGAATTACGCAATGCATAATTCATATATATACGGCGGATTAATATATTAAAAATTAGATTGATTGATTGTTTTAACCCTTTTCTCAAAAAAAGAAATTAGATTGATTTATATATAACTTAGTCGCAGAGCCGGTCTTGGTCCAAGGCCCCAAGTTAATGAAGCTTAGAGCATTCTCGTTAGTGATACTCTTATGGGTGTCTTAAGAATTAATTAATATTATATTTAATAATATTTTAATTTAAGATCCATTACTAAATATGCATTAGTTTTTCACCCTCCATTAGTGATACTCTTATGGGTCTCTTAAGAATTAAAAATTAATTATTTATTGAAAATGTGTTTTTTTAGTTTAAATTTATAATATAACAAATGTTGGGTTAAACTTATGGAAAAAAAAACTATAAATTATAATTATAGAATATTTTATAAAGAAAATAAATATATTACATTATAAATACTTTTAAACATATATTACAATACGTAAAAAACAAATTCAAATATGATGCAAAATGAATTAAACTCGATTTTATTCTTCAGTTGTGCGAAATTTTAGCCAAATATGCTCAACCAAATCAGCTTTCAATTGTTGATGCATTCTTTCCTCACGAACACGAGCTCGATTGACCATCATGTTGTTCACATTTGTAGCTGTCTCTGTAGAATACGTGTAGTCCACTTGTGAAGTCTCGCTTCCTTCTCCTTGTACGAATTCTGAAAAATCATATTGAGTGCATTGGTCTCGTTCGTCTTCGACTATCATATTGTGCAATATGATACATGCTCTCATTATCTTGCCTATTTTTGCCTTATCCCAACACAGAGCTGGGTTTCGAACAATAGCAAACCGAGCTTGCAAGACTCCAAAAGCACGCTCGACATCTTTTCTGACACCTTCTTGGTAATTTGCAAATAATGATGCTTTCGGACCTTGTGGACGAGAAATTGATTGGATAAAAGTGGCCCATTTCGGATATATACCGTCTGTGAGATAGTAAGCCATATGGTATTGACGTCCATTGACAAAGTAATTGACCTTTGGAGCTCGACCTTCTAATATATCATCAAATACTGGTGAACGGTCAAGCACATTTAGATCGTTACATGTCCCTGGAGCTCCAAAAAATGCGTGCCAAATCCATAGATCTTGTGAAGCCACTGCCTCTAAAACGATTGTGGGTTTTCCATGTCCACGTGAATACTGTCCTTTCCAAGCGGTTGGACAATTCTTCCACACCCAATGCATACAATCAATGCTTCCTATCATCCCGGGAAATCCCCGAAACTCTCCGATATTGAGTAATCGTTGGAGATCCTCCGGTGTAGGCCTTCTGAGGTACTCATCTTGGAACAGATGTATAATTCCATCCACAAAATTTTCTAAGCAACTGCTCGCAGTGGATTCACCCATCATGAGGTATTCATCCATCGCATCAGCTGCAAGTCCATATGCCATAAGACGAATAGCGGCTGTACATTTTTGTAGTGCAGACAGGCCGGACCTTCCGGTAGCATCTTGTCTTTGTTGGAAGAATGGTAATTCGTTAGAGAGACGTTGAACAATATGCAAGAACAATCGCTTGTTCATTCTAAAGCGTCGGCGAAATATTCCATCAGGGTAAACAGGTTGCTCGCTAAAATAATCATTCCATAGTCGAATGTGCCCTTCCTCGCGTCCCCTTTCTATATGAGCTCGTTTTTTCTTGGATTTTTTGGCCGCTTGACGTTTTTCGTAACCTTCTAAACAATTTTGAAAACCTCTGTCAAAGATTTCATCAAACTTGTCTTCAAAAGTTTCATCAAAATGGTGTGGATGAGATGCCATATAAACCAATAGAATACAAAGAAGAAGTAGATTTGATACAAAGAAGAACTAGATTTGATACAAAGAAGAAGTAGATTTGATTTGATACAAAGAAGAAGTAATATACATAAACTAAATATATATAGAAACATCACCCACCGAACATTTTGGTACAGCTACTTAGAGCATCCTATATTACAAAAAAAAAACATTTCCCACATTCCATTACTATGTCACCAACTTCAGAAACATCACCCACCAACTTTAGGAAAACACGGACCAACATCCAAGTCTGCAATAAGACAAGAGAAACAGAGATTAAACGGGTTTCAAACAGAGACAGAAAAAGTGATAGCTTCAGAAATGTTCTCAGAAACAGAGATTAAACAGAGAGAACAATAAGTGATAGGTTCAGAAAAAACAACAGAACCACACAAAACAGAAATGAGACTATCAGATAGTGGTTCGGATGACTTATCAGAAATACACTTCATCACCTAAATTAACAGAACCACACAAAACAGAAATGAGACTATCAGAAATGAAACAGAAACAGAATGACTTACCAATCACAACATCTCATAAATTAACTTGTTCTTAAGGGTGATTTCAATGTCAGATAGTGGTTCGGAATTGGCAATGAGACTATCAAGTATTTTCTGTTTGGATAGTCTTTCTTTGGTAGCATTATCTCTCTCCTTAATAGTCCACATCTCTTCAAGTTCTTTCAAAGAACTGCCCTTCGATTCTTCAGTCTTTATACCTTTCTTTTTCCCTTTCGCCTTGGCAGCCTTTACACCCATAGGCCTCTCTATTTTATCCTCCTCCAAGCCACAGTCTCTATTAGAGCTGGAGACAGAGTCACCCTCCTCATTTACCTTCCTTCTTTTGGAGGATGGATTAGTTTTTGAAGCATTCAAAGTACACCATTTTTGATCAGCCTTTAGTAGCCTCCAAGCATGCTCAAGATTAAACTTTGTCTTCTGATCTTGGAAGTACACCTTATAGGCCTGCTGCAGCACATCATCCTCTGTCTCTCCACTCCGATGCTGCCTTGACGCAAAGTCATAACATCCTGCAAACTTGCTTACTGATTCGTTTAGCTTTGCCCATTTCTGTTTACATGTGTTACTCCCTCGGAATGGAAGGTTTTTAACAGCAGGACTTGCAGCATAGTATGCTACAACCCTTTGCCAGAATGCACCTCCTTTCTGCTCAGTCCCTACTATGGGATCTTTGCTTGTGTTTAACCAAGCAGAAACAAGCACTTTCTCCTCAGGCAATGTCCATCTCTGCCTAGACTCTCTGTTTTTTTCAGGTGAGTGATTTTCGGATGTAGGATAAGTTTGTGGAGTATTGATCTCTTGTTGGTTGTTCAAGAGATCAATAAAGGTTTGAGATCCACTAAATAAATCAGTGGAATCTATTTAAAATTTTTTGGTTGTGACAAAGTTTGTGAAAAATGAAAATTACTTGGTTGTGAAAAAGTTTTTGGTTTTAAGATATTGAAGGTTCTGATTTGGTTTGGTTATAAAGCCAAAGTTAGTTTTAATGACTCACTGCCTAATAAATTCGGGTTAGGTTATCAAACTTAACTCACAACCTAAACCAAAACCATTAACTCACAGCCACAACCAAAACCATTAACTCACTGTCTCAATCACCATTAAAGTCACAATAAGTGTTAGGAAGAGTAGCAGAAACTCACCTACCTCAGCTTCCAAGGTTGCAGTGTTGAGATCAGAAACAAGCTTGGCAATGGAGTCCATCTCTCGCTCAATAAGCTTCCAATCATAAGATTAAGTAGTTGTTAGATACAGAATTGTAAAAGAGTTGTAAAGACTGAGCATACAGAAAAGGTTTATATATTCTCTAATGATATATAAACCTCTGAATCCCATCAAAACAAAGAATAGTGCTGACCAATACACTGAGCCGCAGGGGAAAAACAAACAAACATCATCAACTCTCTCTGTAATTTTTGGTTCCGACATTGCAATTCATCCATCATCAAGGAAAAGGTATGCTGTCCTGCCCAATAAAAACGGATAATGTAAGAACCAAGAACAAACACGCCATACTTTATATGGACATCGTTAACAAGCATATATTATAACCCACAGTTTGTGTTCATATGTGTGTGTGGCTAGTGCATATGCACTAGGAGAGGAAATCATGTTGAATTAGAGAGATTAGTTGATGTTTACAACATTTCATCACCGATGATTAAGTAATTCATCAAATCCCTTTACCACTCTATTGCAAAGATAACAAAAACATAAATAATGTTGCATAATGGACAAATTTTCTTGTTTGAACCATTACCAGCAATCAAACACGCTAGATTTTGTACTCGCCAACATGCATCCATTTGGTAGATGACCACTTGTTCCCTGTAATCACAGGACATCCACCTAGAATCATGCAGAAGAAAGCTGATTATCTCATTCTGACACTAATTAGATATATAACAAATGCATCTATAGATGACTCAAAGTTTTAAGAGAAAATGAAAGTCCAAACTGCTGTTGATCATTATAAAGTCTCTCATACCTGCTGGGATAAAGGTGTAGTCTGCAATTCTTTTCTCAATGGTCTTAATGATTTTGTCCCTTCCTCTCCTAAGGAAAGTTCCTGAGCTAGTTCGTACCCTGAATGTGTGTAATTTTCACAAATCATAAAGACAATACACAATGCTTCCCGAATTAACAAAAAAAAAGAAAAAAATCTCAGACATGAAGCATCATCATCAATGGAGAAAGGAAACCGAACCTGCTATCTTTGTTTTTCCCGGTTTGACTGTCTACAACAGTTGACTTCACCATATGTGGTTTGGCAAGACTGATTAAATATTCACATTCTTCCTTCGACTGGTCAAATCAACAATAAACTAATAATCAAGATTTGGTTTTTTTGGTTCAAACATGCATCAGTTTCTAATTAACAGACTAGTAAGCTTTTGAACAAGTATCAAATCTAATCCCCTAGAAAAGCTTGAGCATGGAAATTTGATTAAAAGACCCAATAGAACCGCAAACAATCATTGCAAAAAAATTCAATCAAACGAAATAAATCTTTGGAATAAGAACACTAACCAAGAAATTGTGGTAGACGAAAGCTCTGAGTTCCCAAGAAAGCACTTCAGTCCACTGATCTCCTCTCTTCCCAAGTCCCTCACTTCTGAATTCGAAAGAAAAAAACGAAACAGTTTGAATAAAAAAATTCCTTTCTTCAATTCGAAAGAAAAAAACCACAACAACAGGACACAAATCACAAGATTTCTTCAACCAACACAGCTTATCTCAGTGACCTAAATCATACAACACACAATCACAGCTGTTTAGGCATAAATCTCATCCCTTTCTACGATTTCCTCACTCGCAAACGAACCAAGCAATACACAAAACCGGATCCAAAATCAGCTTAAGCAGCTAAATCACAAAGAGGAGAGAGAAACATCCTTCGATGAGAGATATATAAAAAAGGCGGGGACTAACCTGAGGAAGCGCGAACAAAGTTGTACAAATCCCTGGAATCGGATCTCTCCATGATCAACAATTAAACAAGAGGTTTCGATAAAAGCGAAGCTCTAGAAATCACACAGAAGCGAGAGAAAACAAGAGGGCATAAGAGAATCTGTTTCCTCCCTTTTGCCCCTAGGGTTTCCCTAATCTTCAGATGGGTTGGCTTCAACGAGATACGACAGAAAAAAAAAACAAAATTAAGAGAAAATAATTGAGTTAAAAATCAGCTGAGATTGCTCCACGGTCCACTAGAGAACCGCCGCGTGTCCGGTTGATACGTATCAACCGGCTCCTCCCGTTGATACGTATCACACGATCTTCCCTTTTTTTTTTTTTTTTTTTTTTAAATGTTTGATACCCATTTAATCTCACCGTTGGGCTTGGTCTTAGTCGTATATCTATTTTACTTTGTCAAATCTAAGCACAGTCTTATTGATAGCTCTATAGCATCGTACGTAAATGTACATGTAAAGTTGAAGTACAGTAACATGTATATTAGAGATGCCCACGTATTTTTTGTTTTCTTGTTATTATGCCCTAGTTCGAATTTTGAACCAAACTTGGCGTATGAAATATGATATATATCGACTTGAAAATTTATATAGATTATATATAACTGAAATTTGGAGATTTTCATCTTTTCCTTAACAAACTACAATAACATACGCAATGTTTATTCTTCGAGCTGTGTATATTAATTTAGTAATATAGTAACCGACAGTTAACTTTATTATATTTCGGAAAAAAAGAGAGAGAATGATATGAATATTTTACCAGTTGACTAAAGTTAAAAAGTGAATAAAATAAACTGAAGTTAGATTCAATTATAAGTTATATCAAGCGAGAGAACAAAAAAAGTTTTCTTACGTGTGGATCCGTGCCGATGGCGGGAGGTTTCTATAGCTCCGGCATCGGTTTGGTTGGTTTCTTTTGATTTGTTCGTTTTCTCTAATTTTATTTTAGATATGGCAAAGTTTTTGCTCATTTTTCTGTGAAATTTTTTTAATAGATTTGGGAAGACAAAATCTCTAGTTCACTTGAGCCGTTTCGAATAGGTAATTGACAGACTTAGAAGCGGATGTTGGCAACGGTTCTTTTCGGCTTCAATCGTTGATAGTTATTCATTCGGTGCTGGTAGATTTCTCATCGCAAACCACGGTTATCAATGCAGACTCCTAATTAATCGACTGTTTGGTCTGACATGCATAATCCTAATTAATCGACTGTTTGGAACGGTGATTTCAGTGGCTCTATTGTTATCAATAGAGCAATAAAAAGAAGTGTCTCATCTCGGTGACTCTTAATTGAGCAATAAAAAGATAGTGATAGCCGTGTCAATTCAGTCTGAAGCGTTAATATATGTTTTTGAATAAAGATTATCTTAGTGGAAATTTGACAATTCCAAAAGCAAAAGTGAAGCAATTCATCTAAAAAATATTTAAACATACATACGCAAAAAAAATATCGTTATTTACTTCAGATCCCTATTGATGAATCATTTTTTTCAGGTTCTTATAAATATTGATTATCTTAATAAACTATTATTACGCGTTNGCTCTATTGTTATCAATAGAGCAATAAAAAGAAGTGTCTCATCTCGGTGACTCTTAATTGAGCAATAAAAAGATAGTGATAGCCGTGTCAATTCAGTCTGAAGCGTTAATATATGTTTTTGAATAAAGATTATCTTAGTAAAAATTTGACAATTCCAAAAGCAAAAGTGAAGCAATTCATCTAAAAAAGATTTAAACATACATACGCAAAAAAAATATCGTTATTTACTTCAGATCCCTATTGATGAATCATTTTTTTCAGGTTCTTATAAATATTGATTATCTTAATAAACTATTATTACGCGTTCAAAAATAAATAAACTGAAGTTAAAAAAAGAGATCCCCATCCCACGCCCACTCACACACACCCTATAAACGTGGTCTCATTATCATTCAATGCGTTTTAACTGTCTTTATTGAACCAACAAAAAAAAACTCTCTTTATTATCATCACCCCCACAGTTTCTTTCATTTTCGATTTTTACCCGTTAAATGTTTTATTATTTGTATTGTGTCCCCATAGAAAAGAGTGTGCTCAAAAGACTTGTGACTCATTTCCAAGATTAGAAACATATATGATATTGCTGGCTCTTTTAAATTTGGAATTAGTTTGGGAAGTGCATATATAGATTTGTAATTAGTTGTGCAATATTAATTCGATCTTCACTTTTTTTGACCACATTCGTTTAATTAACAATTATTTTTGGACCAACAATTAATTTTTTAGATATGCTAATATTTGTAGGACAGTTTTTTCTCTCTTATTTTGGTTTCAAGATAATCTAATTTTTTATTCAAGAAAAAAAAAGATAATTTAATTGTTTTAGTAACTTGTATGTAAGTGGACCCTATAATTTTCCTTCTCGAAGACAACCGATAAAATACCAAAGTAAACACAAATCAACCTGTCCTAACACATCAATCAATATCTAGATACTAGTCGTATGATTTCTCCATCATTGGTTTTAGTTTACTAAAATTAATTTCTTGGAACTTCTAATCATTTAATGAAACATTCCAACTTGGAGATATTATAGTAGTTCGAAATAAAAATAAGAAATAAACCATTCCAAGAGAGTATAATACGCAATATTAAACGGATCTCCATCAAATATTTTATTGTTCGGTAAATGTAGTAAAAGTACATGACGTTTCAGTTTCGTTTTGTTTAAAAAATGATGATAACATTTGAATACACACAAGTGGAACAGACTTGTAGTCACGTACTTATGTGTGTTAATCTCCGATTATACACAAACTTTGACTCGTGTTATTTTATTTAACCCCAAAAATAATTCTTCTTAAACTTTAATTAAAAATAATCAAAAGCTTTGACTCATACTCTTTGCGACTTAAATTTTTGTCGACGCAGACACGCGTACGTATACTTTTCAAATATACTATTCACTTGATCATAATCTCATTTAATGTATAACTATGCAAGCTGTACGTTAACAATAACGATCAATGGCAATTTTTCGTAAATACTCAACACGTTTATGGGTAACTTCGTCATGGTCTTGCTATATAAATACCCCCCTCCTCAACTGTTCTCCGACATGCAGTTTCTAAAACCAAACACACAGAAAAAGAAAAGCTTTCTGCAAACACACAAAAATGTCCGTTAATATTTCAATTTTCCAATCTCTTGTATTTCTTTTCTACCGGTTCATCCTCCGGCGATACCGGAACCCTAAACCAAAATACCAAAAATGCCCTTCTTCTCTCCTCCAATCCGACCTATCACGCCACACATTGATCTTCAACGTAGAAGGAGCTCTTCTCAAGTCCGACTCTCTCTTCCCTTACTTCATGCTAGTAGCATTCGAGGCCGGAGGGGTAATAAGGTCATTTCTCCTCTTCATTCTCTATCCATTGATGATAAGCTTGATGAGCCATGAGATGGGTGTCAAAGTGATGGTAATGGTGAGCTTCTTTGGGGTCAAGAAAGATGGTTTTAGAGCGGGAAGAGGAGTTTTGCCTAAATACTTTCTAGAAGATGTCGGGCTTGAAATGTTCCAAGTGTTGAGGAAAGGAGGGAAGAGAATTGGTGTGAGTGATGATCTTCCTCAAGTTATGATCGAAGGATTCTTGAGAGATTACTTGGAGGTTGAAGTTGTGGTCGGGAGAGAAATGAAGGTCGTTGGTGGTTATTACTTAGGAATCATGGGAGATAAGACCAAACACGATCTTGTCTTTGATGATTTGGTTCGTAAAGAGAGACTAAACACTGGTCGTGTTATTGGCATCACTTCCTTCAACACATCTCTTCACCGATACCTATTCTCTCAGTTTTGCCAGGTCCGTAATTTCAATTATCTTCTTTTGTTTGCAGTTACGTTTACATTTAAATGATATTCTAACGTCCTTTTAATATTTCTCACACAATATTAAACTGACACTTGCTAGTAAATACAAATGTAACCGTAACATAATCTTTGAAAAGGAGGGAATATTTGATAGAACGAAACATATATAAACAAAATGTTTCTACTAATAGATACAAATATAACGTATAAATATATCCTTTTATTTTGTGCTTGAATCGAAAAATATGACTTGTCCCGACTCCTGATTAGCGAAAGCGACATAGCCTATGAATAGTTAAAGTGGTGACGGTGAGACACACCTTGCATTATTAATATACTATTTATTTTAATTGCGAATACGAAACGAAAGAGCAACAAAAACAGATCAAGGCCTATATCATTAAATACGAATAAGAAACGACGACATAATCTGTATGCATAGTTATTAGCCATGACAGTGAAATACACCTTGTGGATTTGAATTTACAATACTTAAAACTGATCTTGTTAGGTATTTTCATTCATTGTTTTCATGTTATAATACTCAGCTGATTTCTTGTCCTTTTCTCACTTAACTATTTTTTTTTATAAAAAAACAGGAGATTTATTTCGTGAAGAAATCCGACAAGAGAAGCTGGCAAACCCTACCACAAAACCAATACCCTAAACCATTGATTTTTCACGATGGCCGTCTCGCAATCAAACCAACCCTAATGAACACTCTGGTCTTGTTCATGTGGGGTCCATTCGCAGTTGCAGCCGCAGCAGCCAGACTCTTCATCGCTCTTTGCATCCCTTACTCCTTCTCAATCCCTATCCTCTGTTTCTCCGGTTGCAGACTAACCGTGAATCTCGACGACGTTTCATCTCAAAAGTTAAACTCAAGCCGACGCAAAGGTTTTCTCTTTGCGTGTAACCACAGAACTTTATTGGACCCTCTCTATGTTGCATTCGCTTTAAAAAAGAAAAACATCAAAACTGTCACGTATAGTTTGAGTAGAGTATCGGAGATTTTGGCTCCGATCAAGACCGTTAGACTGACCCGTGACAGGTTCAGCGACGGTCAAGCCATGGAGAAATTGTTGACCGAAGGAGATCTCGTGGTTTGTCCTGAAGGAACCACTTGTAGAGAACCTCACTTGCTTAGGTTTAGCCCTCTGTTCACCGAGGTTAGTGACGTCATCGTTCCCGTGGCTGTGACGTCACACGTGACCTTCTTCTACGGTACAACGGCAAGTGGCCTTAAGGCATTTGACCCGCTTTTCTTCCTCATGGATCCTTATCCTACCTACACCGTCCAATTTCTCGACTATATCTCCGGTGTCACGTGTCAAGATCCTAACGAGAAGTTGAAGTTTGAAGTGGCTAATCATGTTCAGAGCGAGATTGGGAAGGCGTTGGATTTCGAGTGCACCAATCTCACGCGAAAAGACAAGTATTTGATCTTGGCTGGTAATAATGGCGTAGTTAAGAAAAAATAAATTTCTTTTAGGATTGAGTCGTAAATTATATTTCGGTTTTTGTGTGTAAGTAACCAATGCTTCATTCATTTGTTTAATTATTAATTTTCCCAATTTTCCCTTATTAATAATGTTTACGTACATGTACTATCTTTTTTCTTGGTAATGTATATCTTTATGTGGTTTATATCATCCAAAATCTTTTTTAGATAATTTCGCATTTGCCGTTCTATCACATTTATAAAACAATGGTCCACAACGAAATAACAAAAAAAAACTACAAATGATTTTATTATTTAGCAATCATTTATACTAAGTGGACACGTCAAAAGTCGTTTATTTAATTTGTGCTTTGTATTGGTCGGCACATGCATCATAAATGTTTTAACGGTCTAGCCCTAATGTTAGCAAACTTATTTATTTAATTTTTTTTTGCTAAACAGCAAACTTATTTTATGCATTTTTTTTGCTAAACAGCAAACTTATTTTAAATCATGTATACAAGCATAAACATCCCTGTATATGATATATGCATGTTTTTTTTTTTTTTGCTAACAAAAGTTAAAGTGGTAATATATGCATGGTTGGTATAACTGTATATAACTATAGTTTTTTTTTTCTTTGTCGATTGGAATCATCAGTTCCATCGACAAGATGATTTGGGATAAGCTAATCTCCATTTGATATCTACAGAATCATCGCTACATCGACATGCTCGTCTTTAATTTGGTTCCAACCTCGAGACGTAATGTTTTAAATGCTTTCTTTCCTTTCAATTAGGCATGTCCATTCGGTTATCGAAAAAGAACTATATATAGATAAAGATCAAAGATAAATAGTTCGTGAAACTAAAAATACTATCTGAAATATTTCCATAACAAAGATGGATACTTGGGGGTATTAATTTCGTGTATATGAGCCGAAGTAGTCCATTTTTTCCTTGCTTTTATATTGTTTCGGAGCCTTTAACGCTATATTTTACTTCCCATTAGATGGTATTGATGTTTTAGATTTGTCTGTTGTATCCGTTTTAATCAAAACCTTTAATAAATATGGCATATATTCGATATATTAAAGCGTAAAGTTATTGTTTTACGTTCACTAGGGCCTACGGGTCTAGAAACCATGTGAGCATCAGAGCATGTGAAGTGAAAAGAAAAACTGAATATACCACTGATAAAAAAAGCTAGTCAATCCACACTTGCATTATTATTTTTTTTTAATTCAGATTTGTTAAAAAAATATATTAGTTCCGGTTTTAGTATTGTTTTCAAAGAAAGAGATACAATTCTACAGTACTGTTGAAAAAAATAATATATATATATATATTAGTCAATTCCACTTGATAGGCAATGATATGTTAAAAAGATATATCATTTTCTCTAAAGGAAACAATAAATTGTACAGCAGAAATCATTTGTGTTTAGCCCATGTGGAATTTACAGATTTAGAATTTTAGATGTGTCTGTGATGGCAATCACTGTCGCATTTTCTAACACAAATGTGTTGGAAGAGGAAAGTCGGGGGAAAACAAAAAAAAAGATGAACAAAACATTGATTGGTCAAAATACGGAAAAGTCAAAACTCACAAAAGGTAAACGCAACTCACACGTGTCTTCTCTCGTTAATGGACTGGGTCGTAAGAAAGCGTCATTTAAGTCGATAGGCCCATTAGTTGGGTCCACCGTTTTCATTTTCTGATCTGGTCCTTTAATTAAAACCGTTTAAATTTAAAGGACGAATCTGTAAATTCTCGAAACGTTTTTCTTTTTTTAGTTTGTGTGGCCACAGAAACATAAACTCGCTGCTAATCAGAGAATCCCAACAACGATGGCTTCTCTCGCGACTTCCATGGCCGGAAGTGGAAGCTCCAAAATTCNTTACAAATCCTACTGTTTGCGATTATTGATTTGGTTTTGAAAGATTTGTTAAATTTCCAAGCTTATGGTGACCCACAAGGCCTGTGAATTGAGATGTGCAGGGATAAATCATTGGCTGCTCATTTGATGACTCTAGGAGAAACCATTGTTGCAAGTTTCGCTAATATCAAAGGTGCCACAGCCTTTGAAGTTTCAGGTATGCGGATTTGATTGATTGATTATTAATACAATTTTCTCAAGTTTTGTAACATCTAGAAGCGTGTGCTCCTTTGTGAAAGTTGGAGTCTTTGTTGAAGCGAGATTCATTGATTCTCAAGTTGTTTGAAAAGTGATGATTCCTAGTCATTTGTTAGAGAAGCTAAATTTGATAAGAGACGTTGACATCCTGAGCTTTATATGATTGTGGACATTGGGGATTTTCTCTATCTGATCATCCTGAGCTTTAGTGTTTGATGACTTACCTTTGTGTTAAAATGAAATGTTTATCTAGACATGTATGTGTGGACATGTTTGCGTGGACAAGTCTTAGTAGACATGTTTGTGTGGACAAATCTCCTATTAGAGAGAACGAGAATGATGAATAATGTCCATAGATTCGATGTTACGGTTATTTTGTATAAATTCTGATTCATTTGGTTAGTGTACTAAATCTTTGGAGGTCTTTGTCCTCGTCCATGAGATGTTATCCATGAAATGTTGTCCATAATACGAGAGTTTTGAAAGATGGATCATGAAAGTCAAGTAGTTATAAAAAATCCGGGTTCACATAGTCAAATGATTTGAGATTTGTTATCCCAAACTAAATGACAACATTATTTTACCCAGTAAAGTTGTATATAACTGTAATATCATATTAGATCTTATGATAAAGATTCAATCTTTTTGTATCACCACAAGGAAAAAGGAATCAAATTAATTGTGGCTTTATGAAACTTTCACTAGCGTGGACGAGCTACCGTGGACGAGCTTGCGTGGACGATTATTGCGAAAATGTTCGGCTCGTGTTGGATGGCGAAGTTGTGGACATGAGATCGTGGAGCAAATCCAACCGACAGGGGTTCGAACAAAAAAATAATACTTTGTCGAACATTTTAAAGTACAAGATGTGGACAAACAATGTTTTGTGGACAAATTTAGTGTTAATATATGGATTTATTTAAGAAATCATTTGTAGTACATCCATTTCTTTTTATCAATGTTTCCGACAAATGTTTAGAAAAGAATTATTGTAAACTTTATTGATAACGTATGTCGTGCATGACCATGGATCATGGTTCCACACTGTTTAGATTATGCAAAAATCTTATCTTGTCTTGAATTTGGTTTATGCTGAATTTTTACGTGTGCAGATGTATTTTGGTGTGAGAACGATGCTCGTTGTCGTGCAAAAAAAGAAAAAACACGATTTTTAATGGATAAGTGTGTACTTACAAGCAAATCACAATCTCAGGGGTTTAACAAGTTATCGGGTGAAATACTCATATCCAAAACATACAATCAGGCAAAAACTATCGTGGACGGGCTACCGTGGATGCACATTGCGTGGACAAGCATGCGTGGACGATTCTGAGTGGACGAGCCTGAGTGGACGAGCCTGAGTGGACGAGCCTGCGTGGACGATGCAAAAGTTTGCACTAACTAGTCCCAAAACCAGAAGTAGAACACAAAGCCACAAAAATTTTAACCAGTATAATTTTAATTGCTATACACGATATTATGTCCACACTAATTTGCTAATCATCCGTCTACGCTTGTTATTCTCATATATTCATCCACACATACTACATCCACAAAGACTTGTCCATTCATTATATGTACAAGTGATTATGTCCACGTTGATGAGGAGAATCCACATTCAACTAATAATACATTTCAAAAATACTTGCATAGCCATCGTCAAAAAGTAAAGTAAGACAGCAATAATGTGGACAACAAAACGTAGAGAAGTAATCGTGGGCAACATATCGTGGATACGATCAAATTTTCATGGCTGCCTAATTGGAAACCAATACATGCCATTTAGATCAAAATCATTCATAGAGAGAAGATTTGAAGGATTAAAGTGAGAAAGACCTTTAGGAGAAGCATGAAGCTGCCTTGCAGGATCATTGTTTTTCAGCATCACCTCACATCCCTAACTATACATGAAGAGACACCTTGGACCAAACTGAAAACTTTGTTTCTCAGCATCACCTGCAATCGGGTAAAAACTAGCGTGGACGAGCTACAATGGATGCACATTGCGTGGACGAGCCTTCGTGGCGGAGGAGGGTAGTAACCATGGTACTGGTAATGCTGATTTGGGTTGGGGTTTGCGTACGGTGTAGCGGCGGCGAATACGATGCAATTAGCTGGTATTTCTGTCGCCGGAGGTGGTGGTGGAGGAAGAGAAAGAGTTGGTGGAGCCGCAGTTGGAAGTGTATTGCTCCGCCGTCTACGGCGTCTACCGTCGCTTCCGCTGCTGCTGATGTTTCCCATGAACCAAAAAACAAAAAGACGCGATTTTTTTGCGATCCAGAAGAACAAATGTCAGGAAGTTATTTGTTTTGATCGGAGATCTGGGGATTATTATAGTGAAATGTAAGGAATTAAAAAGCAAAAGCAGAGAGGTTTTTGATGAATTAAGAAAGAAAGAATAGAAAACAAAAAAAAGGGAAAGAGAGATAAGCTTTTTGAGAAACAAGCGAAGGAAGGATTTGATGTAAACGACTCCATGAGAGAAAATTGATAAGTTTTTTAAGTTTATTCTGCGACATACAGAGAAAAAAATTAGAAGAAGTGTGTGGTATGAGAACAAAGAGGGTGAAAAAGTCTTTTAATACAGAAAAAGTGACTCAAGAGTTAAACGTACGTAATTAATAAGTGAAAAAGTGACTTTTTCTGTAATTATTTCCTGATGGAGGAGGAAAGAGGAAAGTCGGGGGAAAAAAAAAAAAATGAACAAAACATTGATTGGTCAAAATACGGAAAAGTCAAAACTCACAAAAGGTAAACGCAACTCACACGTGTCTTCTCTCGTTAATGGACTGGGTCGTAAGAAAGCGTCATTTAAGTCGATAGGCCCATTAGTTGGGTCCACCGTTTTCATTTTCTGATCTGGTCCTTTAATTAAAACCGTTTAAATTTAAAGGACGAATCTGTAAATTCTCGAAACGTTTTTCTTTTTTTAGTTTGTGTGGCCACAGAAACATAAACTCGCTGCTAATCAGAGAATCCCAACAACGATGGCTTCTCTCGCGACTTCCATGGCCGGAAGTGGAAGCTCCAAAATTCTTGTTTCATCATGTTCAGCGAGAATTGGGTTTCCTGTAGTCTCCGATGAAAATTCGAGATTCGTCTTTTTCGCTGCTAACAGTCACATACCAATTCTTAGAACGGCGATCTTGCGCCGATTAACGATAAATGCTTCGAACCAAGGAGAAACTACGGCTTCACCTTTCGCATCCGTTACATCACCGGGTCTATACTCATCTCAGATTTTCGATTTGACTCCTCAAAATGTCGATTTGGTCCTAGAAGATGTTAGGCCGTTCCTGGTCGCCGACGGTGGGAACGTCGACGTTGTCTCCGTTGAAGATGGCGTGGTTTCTCTCAAACTCCAAGGTTAGTTTTTTATTGCTTTGAGTTTGTTGATTTCGTTTGAAAAGATTGAACCTTTTTTTGAATTTGAGTTGTTGAAATCTATCACTGATCAGAGTTGGGTACATCTGTTAATTTTCAGCCTTTAGGTTTTCTGGATTGTTTTTACTTCTCTCTAGAACTCTATTCGAGCTTGAGACAGGACAACTCTTTGTAACATTTGGCTTATTGTTGTTCTCGCTTTAGTCTTTGATTATGCTCGCTTATGATTGAAATGAGATCTTGCTAAAAAAAGTTCACTTTCACGTCCAAGAGAGTTACAAATTAGGTGTCTTCAGTGAGTTTATATGTATGTTACTCCAGGAGAGTTACAATTTTGGTAGATTCGGTGAGTTCGTCGTGTTAGAATATAGGAATGCCGAATGCCCTTCACCTGACTGCAGTGAACGTTAATCAGCAATGAAGGGCATTCAAGTAGGTTCTAATTCGTAGCACAGATGTGTATTTGTTTCCAACATGACCCGAGCGATATCCTTTTTTATATTTTTTCGGATTTTTGGGTTTGAAGGGTTCTGTATAGAGGTTGCTCATCTGCATAATGATCAAGCCTTGTATCTCTCATCTTTCTGGTAGTTTACGGTTTATCAGTCTCTCACTCTTTACGATGGCAATCAGGCTATAGTGGCGCTAAAAAACTAGCAGCTGTCGATTATGAAAAAAATTGGTATTCTTTACATTGAAAATCTCTTTGCCCTTTTAGATTTCAAAGAGAACATCTGCAGGACCAATCATGTTCACATGTTATGTAATTGTGCGTATGTTGAGTTGTGTTGTATGTTGTAGGAGCATGTACTAGCTGTCCGAGTTCTTCAACAACCATGACGATGGGAATAGAAAGGGTACTCAAAGAGAAGTTTGGAGATGCTTTGAAAGATATTCGACAAGTTTTTGATGATGAAGTTAAGCAGCTAACCGTGGAGGTGAGTGAGGCTACTTCTTAGGAAATTGAGTATTATTCTTTGATATATGAAGGGATTGGTTTTGTTCTTTGCAGGCAGTGAATGCTCATCTCGATATACTGAGACCAGCGATCAAGAACTATGGCGGAAGTGTCGAAGTTTTATCAGTCGAAGGCGAGGACTGCGTTGTAAAGTACATTGGACCAGAATCGATTGGAATGGGAATACGAGCAGCAATTAAAGAAAAGTTCAAGGACATATCTAATGTAACCTTTACAAGCTAGAAAGCATGAAGAAAGCCAATATATATATATGTAAAAAAAACTATTGCTCTTTGTTTTGGCTAATGTCCACCTCAGTATTAGTCTCCCCAACTGTCTTGAGCCATCTTGCAAGGTTGATCAAGAACGGTGTGTAGACAAAGTAGCAAGTTGTTGTCCAAGTGACCAATCCCTTCACCAGAAAACAAAAGAAAAAGAAACACTCTTTATGTTATTTTTGCTTGAAGAAGATTCATGTGTAAACACTCTTTACCTGGCCAAAGATCTCTATGTTTGCTTCTGGATAGTACCACAGATGAAAAAATCTGTTCATGTTATGTGAATCTTTTAGACTTCTTTCTTAGAAACAAAGAGATGGTTAAGGGATTGAAGCGCACGGTTGTACTTACTGCATAATGAGGATTTCGGTTAAGGGGCAGGCGATACCGAGGAGAGAGGCAATGGTGAAGCCAAGCCAGGTTCTATCCAAAGTGAACCAAAGAAATTCTGCTAAGGCAAATAGAATGTAAGCTTCTATGTTGTCTGAAACCCCAGCTTTGTACATTTCAGCACTTAGCTCTAAGAACAACACCAGTGCTCTGTTTCATTCACCAATGACCAAACACACAGTTTTCACTTCCACTATCCATAATTGTTATACATAACTAACTATACAACAAAAACACTGCTTACAACAGTGAAATTACGGTTTTGCCCATGTTGCCACGTGGAGGTTTAATGGAGGTTTTTTCATCCAATAGTAGTTGCAGTAAACCTACTGTGCAGTAAAATAAGCCAAGCAGGAACGGCACCTGAAAATACCACATTACATGATTACAATGCTTGTGAAATGATTTCAAAGTTTTGGTTTTTGATAAGTTTTTTTATTTACCCAGATGCTGGTATGAAGAGGACCGATTTGAAAAGCTCCGATTTTGTAAACCACGAGATCGACACATGAGTGGAGACCATCGAGGAGAGGACCCAAGACGAAACCTGAACCAAAAAGCGAGAGACTTGTTGGGATGATCCAAGATTTTCCGGTACCGGTTTGGCTCTTCCTCCTCTGACTCAGGCAGAGGAACTTTCGAACCGGTGACCGGTTTGGTCCATTTGGTTTTAATAGTCTGGTGAGAGTTGTTGAAGGAGAAGATATCGCTAAGACTAACATCTTCCACTTTCCTCCACACAAACTATTGAAGAGCCTCTTTGAAGACACAACATCCTTTCTAGTTTCTAAGCGTACAAAACAAGCAGAACCAAAATTACCCAAATCAAAACAGAACCGAATATTTTTGTATCGAGAAAAATCGAATCGCTAACCGAATAAACCAAAAATTTAGAAAATTAATATTACTACTTATGCATGTATATACCCAAAGTACAGATAGTATTGACAGTATAAAATTAAATTAATAAAACTGAAATTAACCAAAATCAGTAGATACCGGTCCGGTCCGGTTCGACAAGAATAGTTTGAGATTCATGGGGAGAATGAATCACACAGTACACTGCTAAAGAATGAATATAGAGTAAAACGGAATTTAAAACAGTATAAATCAATTGGACAATAAGTAGTTAAAGAAAGAATGTGGAGTTTGTGAGAGCAGCCGTTAACTCAGCTTCTTCTTCTGGTGTAGTTGTTGAGCTCATTCCTCATTCCCCAAGTTAGCCAAGAGATTGTTGAGTCAATCCGTTGCGAGTAGGAGAGCCAACAATGCCTTGGTGGTTCATTGGAAGATCCGTGGCTTGTTCTTCCATGGTTTGATTCATCAATGAAACATTGTCTTGTTCTTCAAGTTGTAGTTGAGCAGCCGAGTTTCCGACGACATTTTCCTGTTGTTGAGTCTTCATAGGAACCGTTGGGAACTCATTGTTCTGTCCCAAATAATGATCATACGGCTGAGCCGAGCATGGAACATAATGCTGCTCCTCCAAAGCTTGATTCATCATAATTGGAACCTGTGAAGGATCCGTATCTTGTCCGCAAAACTGGTTTTGGTAATCAGTTTGATAAAACTGCTGCTCCATTGGAGAGAGATGGGTGGGTTGTCCAAGAATCTGGTTTTGCTGTTGAGTAAGAGACAAGTTTGAGTCTCCTCCCAAATGTTGATGCTGAGCACCTAGTTCTCCAAGAGCTAAGAGATCATTGTATGTCCCAAATACTGATGATTATGAGCCAAACATAGCGCAGATGAGCCAAATTCTTGATGTTCCATCATGTCTTGATCATATGGTTGAGCCGAATATGGACCAGAATACCCATTCCATTGCTGCTGTTCCTCCATGGCTTGAGCCGAGTGTGAATGATCCGTCTCTTGTCCCCAAAACTGGTTCTGGCACTGTTGTTGCTCCATAAGTGAGAGATAGGTTGCTTGTCGTCCGAGAATCTGGTTTTGCTGGTGACCTAGAGATTCTCCCCAAAACTGACCACAAGAACCAAAGTCTTGATGTTGTTCCATGCTTCCATTCATTGAGAAGTGTTGATGTTGAGCAGCCAAGTGTTGTTCTTGATGATGAACCATAAAGCATTCTGTCATTGGAACTAGGTCTTGTCCCAAACATTGATTAGCCGAAGATGGTCCAGAATCCGTCGTCTCTAGTCCTAACAAATACTGGTTTTGGTACCCAGCCATATCCTTACAACCTTGACCAAGATGCTCCATTGGAGAGAGGTGCCCAAAAATCTGACCATTAGACCCAAAGTCTTGATGTTGCTCCATGCCTCCATTCATTGGAGAGACGTGCCCAAGAATCTGACCATTAGACCCAAAGTCTTGATGCTGCTCCATGCCTCCATTAAATATTGGATAGTTTGAGTCTTGTCCCATAATCTGTTGGTGCTCCATGCGTTGATCTTGATGAGTCTCCACCGGAGCGTCCAAGTATTGAATTTCTTCATCGGCAGCAGCAACACCACGATGAATACTGATCATATGGTTTTGAAGGTTATTCTCTACCAACGACGAACCATCTTCTCGTCCAAGTCCAATCATCATAGGTTCGAGTCTTGGAGCATACTGAGCATATTCCTCACCCGGGTTAAACCGGATTCTGCAGAGAACCACTTCTTGAAATCCCGGTTTAACCAAAAGAAACTCATGCATCAGCCAGGCCGTCGTTATCCATCTTCCTCTGTTTCACTGTTGGCTTTGTAGGTTATACTTTGCATAGAACCGACCTTGACTCCATCTTTAACCATTATATGAGTCAAAGCACCAGTGGTCTTCCATCTACCTGATCCGGCCACCTGTCGGCTCGGTCTATTCGAGTCAGCTTTTTTAATCCCAGGAAGTTGTTTCCTCGTGACGAAGTAAAACCACTCGTTCTCCTTGAACCTAACGTGTCTTACGTGCTGAAGAAGCCACGGTGCTTTCTCGTACAGATTATGAACTTCGGTTACGAAACTAGATCGTTTGTCTCTATCGATTTTCCGGCCAAGGATGTTGACGAACTCCAAGTTTGTGGGATTGAAACGCGAACCCGGGATTTGAGACCGTCGAGTCACCTTCATAGTCATGATTGATGATTCTGAGGTTAATGGGAAGAAGAAAACAAAAAAAGTTGTAGCTTTCTCAAGGAGGGAGACACATATATGTACTGAGAGGGAGAGGCAAAGAGTGTGTAACACGATAACCCTAAATAAATCACGCGTAAGTAACACGTTATCGTATCAGAAGTTTGTTTTGTAATATCCTAAGTAAATCCAAAATTAATCGGATAATGTAATTAATTATGCTGTTTCCTTTTTTGTTTTGGGGAAAATTATGTTGTTTCCATATACTGTATTTACACAGTAAAACAGGAACAATTAGCAGAAAAACGCAAAGCAGCTTCAAGGCATGAGGCGAATGTGTTCAGAGGAAATGGCAGAAGTTTTGAACTCCCTGCAGGAGAAGTGCAAAAGAGAAGTGCAAAAGCGTTTTAGAGATTACCTCAAAGTTACCAAGAAGCATGAGAGAATGTCAGATTCTCGTCAGAAGCAGCATACAAGAAAGGAAACCGAGATTAAGCTTTCTCAAGCCCATTGTTTTTCAGGTGGAGCCGCCTTGAGAGCGAGAGGAAATCATGAAATAAAAATTATGATTTTACAGGTTCTGAAAATCGAAAAAGATAAGGTATGTAGAATAATAATATAAACTTTTCAATTTTTAGTTATTTGTTTACACAAATTTCTCAAACGAATGAACAATTAAACAAATCTAGAGTAAGAATAAATTGTTGTTAATTTGTAAAACACAGTAGCATCAGATTCTATTTATTTCTGTAGTACATACTTACTTCAACTCGTTAATCATTCAAAAAAAATATTGTGTTCATTTTTTTTTTCAATTTGAAATCATTGTATTATGAGATTATTTGCATATATTATGGTTTAAAACTAGTGCGTACTAGTTAAAAAAAATGGGACTATTTATGTATTTTTATTTTTTTGCAAAAAGGCTATATGGGACTAATTTCCATACGTAAGTCTATAAGGACCCCATATGATTGACTTATTGTTCATAAAATTATTAATTGGAGAAACGTTTTTAGCAATACTACTATTCAAAGTTATTGTGGATGGAATTTCTATATTAAAAAAAAATGAGTGCCTAATCAAATGGACCGCTACTGAGCTTAATTGGTATTTGATAGAGATGGCGCGAAGTCATACTTTCATTTTCAAGTCCCGATTGTTGTATCTGAGAATACAAAAGTATTTAGTTATCTTGTTGAAATGGAACATTGTCTTGTTACTCAAGTTATAGTTGAGCAGCAGAACGACATTGTCAGTTTTTTTTTGTATAGGAAATTAGGAAAGATAACTAAAATAACATTCAAAAGTCTTGTAATTATTAAAATGTAAATCTTTCTAAATTACTAAAATAACATAGTGTACTGATTTTATTATTTTGAGCTTTGTTGACAAAAAACGTTATTACGAAACTGTCATTACTATTTTATTTTCACGTAAGCAAAAATTCAAGTTATTTACGAAAAAACCAACGCGCCCAGTTACGAAAGTCTACCGTTCTTTATGGCATATATACTTATTTTTGGTAACTTATTTTCCGACCAGTAGATTTGTTTGAAGGACGGTAAATTTGATGAGTTTTGGTAGACTTATTTCGGTAGACATATTTATACGAGGTGATAGATATGTTTTTGGGCTGTAGATTTATTAATTTGTTAGTAGATTTTATTGTAATGATAGCATATTTGTTAAGGGTTGTTAGATTTAAAGAGCGATCAGTTGACTTTTTGGTACATGTTTGACCAAATTGGTAAATTTATTCTCTTTGATTGTAGATTAATCTTTTCCGCGGTAGACTTCTTTCTAATGCGACAGACTTATCATCGGATGGTTTGTTTTTTGGTGACGGTAGATTTATTGTAATGACGGTAGATTTATTCTTAACACGGTAGATTTATTATTAATGACGGTAGATTTGAAATAGGTAAAAACTCTGGTTTTTAGATTTGTAATGGTAGTAGATTTATGTTATGACACGGTAAATTTATTAAATGTCGGTAGATTTATTTATAAAACGGTAGATTTATCGGTAATGGCGGTAGATTTATATAAACTTTTGGAAAACACAAAATTAATAGACTTATCTTAAGTTGGTAGATAAATCTGAATTTGGTATAGATCATTGTTATTGACAGTAGACTTGTTCAAACTGGACATTATCAAATTATGTTTTTGCCCACTAAAACACACATCAACCTTCATCTAGGATTGCCGCCGACCCAAAAAAATTTCTTGGATAAAGTATTTTCCAAGATCTTTAACTTCCTAACTCTACCTCTCTTTCAAACGTGAAACCTCCTTAGCTTCTCTTACTATCTTGTTCCCACAACTTGTATCTTGTAAAAAAAAAATTGCATCCAAGAGTTTTTATTTATCTTGTTCTCAGTTGATTTTGGTGCCAGATTTTAAGCCTTTGAGTCACTCCCATGATTTACCAATTCGACACTAATATTTTGCATTAGTTATCAAAATATACGGATTTTATTGAAAATGTGGAAATTACCAAAACTTGTGGAATCTAATCAATTCAGATAAACTTATAAGCAGCATCACAGTGACATAATCTTTTTTTTGGTTAAAGTGACAAATCTTTTGGGATAAGGAAAAACTAATTTGCACGAAATAAAATCATGTGGACAGATAATTATTGTGTACAAGTTAAGAAACATTCCACGTTCAAGTCTCTAAGGACCCATATGATATACTACTATTCAAAACTATTAATTAAGTGGATGGAATTTCTACATAACAAAGAAAGTAGGAGAGAAAAAAACGAGTGCCTAATCAATTTGACCGCTAATGAGCTTGATTGGTATTGACAAAAATGGCGCGGAGTCANTTGCCGCCGACCAAAAAAAAATTCTTGGATAAAGTATTTTCCAAGATCTTTAACTTCCTAACTCTACCTCTCTTTCAAACGTGAAACTTCCTTAGCTTCTCTTACTATCTTGTTCCCACAACTTCTATCTTGTAAAAAAAAAATTGCATCCAAGAGTTTTTATTTATCTTGTTCTCGGTTGATTTTGGTGCCAGATTTTAAGCCTTTGAGTCACTCCCATGATTTACCAATTCGACACTAATATTTTGCATTAGTTATCAAAATATAAGGATTTTATTGAAAATGTGGAAATTACCAAAACTTGTGGAATCTAATCAATTCAGATAAACTTATAAGCAGCATCACAGTGACATAATCTTTTTTTTGGTTAAAGTGACAAATCTTTTGGGATAAGGAAAAACTAATTTGCACGAAATAAAATCATGTGGACAGATAATTATTGTGTACAAGTTAAGAAACATTCCACGTTCAAGTCTCTAAGGACCCATATGATATACTACTATTCAAAACTATTAATTAAGTGGATGGAATTTCTACATAACAAAGAAAGTAGGAGAGAAAAAAACGAGTGCCTAATCAATTTGACCGCTAATGAGCTTGATTGGTATTGACAAAAATGGCGCGGAGTCAAACCCTCATTTTCAAGTCCCGGTTGTTGTATTCTGAAATTCTAAATGACTATTAAACTTACTTTTTTGTTTGTTCACCAACATGAAATATGTATCTCGATGGGTGGTAACAAATTAACGATACTAGCACAAATATTAGATTACATGACTTTAAAATTAGAATTTGACAACCAATTCTATAATTTAATGTTCCCTAGTTGTGTGTTTCATCGTTGTATACGTGTACCCTTTGAAAATGGAAATTGAAATGCTAACTTGATCAAACGTGTTAAAGAGACAAAGGTGAAATATGTATTATGTGATTATTATTTATCTATTTTAGTTAGTAGCACATGGTAGTTTCTTGTTTTGGATACCCAAAAATGTTGCTTACGCATAGTGCCGTTGACTCTCTTTTTTTTTTGGTATATTTTGCCACTTTTGAATCCGATCCGAACTTGTCTCGAACCGAACGACATCTTCTCTCCGATTGTGTTCCTCTCCTGGTACAACAATGGCGCAGCTACAGCGTCCAATCCAAAGCTCTTTCTCTCCCACTCCTATTTCTTATTCTTCAGTCTCAAAACGTCCCATCTCTCTCCTCAGCCGCAACGGTCTCCTTCTCCTCCTCGCCCTCTTCGTTCTCCTTGGTGTATTCTTACCCTGGACAGGATCTCCCTTATTCCCGTTTCCAAACAGAAGCTCTTCTTCTTCTTCTTCTTCTTCTTTTCCCTCCAACTGGCGCGACTACTCCCTCGCTCAAGCAGCCAAGTTCGTCGCTAAGGATGGGACTGTGATCGTCTGCGCCGTTAGCTATCCCTTCTTGCCTTTTCTCAACAACTGGTTGATTAGCGTTTCTAGACAGAAGCATCAAGACAAAGTCCTCGTGATCGCCGAGGATTACGCTACTCTGTACAAGGTTAACAAGAAGTGGCCTGGCCACGCCGTTCTCATTCCTCCAGCGCTCGATTCTCAGACAGCACACAATTTCGGTTCCCCGGTATAGTTTCACCTTTTCCATCCATATTCGCCTCTTGCTTTAGATATCCTTAGATTTCAGTTCATAAAATCTGGCTTAGTAACTCAGGTTTTATGTATGTCTCTGAGATTGAATACTTAGTTTTCATCATACAATACTTAGATCTTGGATTCTCTGTTATGAATAATGTGATTCCAACTCAAAACCGATTGACAACGAGTGGACTAGCACATGTTCCTTATATATTACTTTATGTCACGTTTAACTCGGATCATAAGTTTGTTTAGTCCCTGAGGTTTCGGTTTTTATTTTTATTTTGAGCTGATCCTATGAATAACAAAAGAGTGTGAACTAGTGGAGGTAGTAGCAGCCAATTTATCTTTCTTTATTTGATGATCATCACAAAGAAGTTGTTGAAATTTTGATGAAAACGTATCTTGTTACTAATTCTTCATATCCAATTTAGGGTTTCTTCGATTTTACGTCTCGGAGGCCGCAACATCTCTTGCAAATTTTGGAGCTAGGTTACAATGTTATGTACAACGATGTTGATATGGTCTGGATGCAAGATCCGTTTCAGTTTTTAGAAGGAAGCCACGACGCATACTTCACAGATGACAGGACTACAGTATGTGCAGAATTCACACATTTCCTTGACACTTTGGAGTGTTTCTATTAAATCTTATTCTCGGGTTTGATTTTGGTGCCAGATTAAGCCTTTGAATCACTCCCATGATTTACCACCTCCAGATCGAAACGGAGTGACTTATATATGTAGCTGCACGATTTTCTTGCGTCCCACTAATGGCGCAAAGCTTCTTATGAAGACATGGATTGAAGAACTTCAAGCTGGGTCTAAAGCATATGAAGGAAATGATCAGCCTGCTTTTAACTGGGCACTTAACAAAACAGCTCATTAGGTATTGTTGGCTTCAACAATGATTTCAAAGGTTAAAATCTAAAAAGACTCAACCTTTTGGTACTCTCATTATCTACTCATAACTCCTGTTCGATTACGGTTTCTGTTTCAATCTCAAAGGTGATTAATGATTTTTCACTTGTTTGATTGAATTCATTCTCAACTCTTTTGTGATCTTCACTTCTGCAGGTAGATCTATACTTGCTTTCGCAAGCAGCATTCCCAACAGGAGGATTGTACTTCAAGAACGAAACATGGGTTAAAGAGACAAAGGGGAAACATGTCATAATCCACAACAACTACATTATCGGTTACGACAATAAGATGAAACGCTTCCACGACTTTGGTCTATGGCTAGTCGATGATCATGCTCTTGAGTCCCCTTTGAGAAAATTAGAGTAAGTTTGAATAGCCAAAAAAGATTGTACCTCTCTCTCTCTCTCTCTTTTCTTCTTGTTATTTGAATTTTCAGGGTGCGTAAAGAAAGATAGATCCACTGAGTAAATGATTTACATGTTTGTGAATGTTATTATATGTCTGTCTTTAAATTATATGTGAGTGTTATTATATGGCTAATCCAGTGGTAATGTTATTATTATGTCTTTAAATAATATGTGAGTGTTATTGTAGTTTTTTTTTAATTATTATTATTAAAATTCTACCTATATTAGTTGTATTTATCTCTAAACTTGTATATAATGCAAAATCATTGAACCAAATAAGAAACCATTTTAAATTTTAAGATTTCTTGACAAATTTTTAATATTCTTTACCCACATTCAAATTTGATAAATTAGAACGACACCTTGTCTTCCAATTTTGTTCCTCTCCTGCTACAACAATGGTGCAGCAACGGATTTTTCTTCCTCTCCTCTCTCTTATTCTTCAATCTCAAACCGTCCCATCATCTCCATACTCAGCCGCAACGGTCTCCTCCTCCTTCTCGCTCTCCTTCTCTTTGGTGTATTCTTACCCTGGACAGGATCTCCCTTATTCCCGTTTCCAAACAGATATATGCTCTCCATCTTCTTCTTCTTCTTCTTCTTCGCACTCCAAATGGCGCCACTATTCCCTCGCCCACGCCGCCAAGTTCGCCGCTAAGAATGGCACTTTGATCGTCTGCACTGTGAGCTGTCCCTTCTTACCTTTTCTCAGTAATTGGTTGATTAGCGTTTCTAGTCAGAAACATCAAGACAATGTTCTCGTGATCGCTGAGGATTACACTACTCTGTACAAAGTCAACGAGAAGTGGCCTGGCCACGCCGTTCTCATTCTTCCAGCGCTTGATTCTCAAACCGCACACGGTTTCGGTTCCCAGGTATCATTTCACCTTTTTGTTCCAATTTCGTCTCTAGCTTGAGATATCCTTAGCTTTCACTTCATAAATTCTGGCTTAGAAACTCGGGTTTTGTGCATGTCTATGTCTACTTCCCGTAAGACCATGTTAAGTTTCAGGGCTTTCAAATCAAAACCTAATGAGTGATGTTGGTCCATTCACACTTTTGGTGAGGGATCCTAACAAATAAGATGGTCAACTTGTTGTGGATATAGTAGTAGTCTTTTTTTCTTCTTCTGATTTTGATCGAAGTTGAATGATTTTGTGTATACGTATGTGTGCGAAGAACTTGTACTGCGATGAAAACATACCTTGTTAGTTGTTACTAATTTATCATATCCGATTTAGGGTTTCTTCAATTTTACATCTCGGAGGCCGCAACATCTCTTGCAAATTTTGGAGCTAGGCTACAATGTGATGTACAATGATGTCGATATGGTCTGGTTGCAAGATCCGTTTCAGTATTTATAGGGCAGCCACGACGTGTACTTCACGTATGACGAGACTGCAGTATGCGAAATCCACACATCTCCTTGACATGTCTGCAACATTTTTGCAATTTAGAGTGTTTAATAATCTTATTCTCTGGGTTGATTTTGCTGCCAGATTAAGCCTTTGAATCACTCTCATGATTTACCACCTCTGGGTCGAAAGGGAATGACTAATATATGTAGTTGCACGATTTTCTTGCGTCCCACTAACGGCACAAAGCTTCTCATGAAGAAATGGATTGAGGAACTTCAAGTTGGGTCCAAAGCAAGTAAAGGAAATGATCAGCCTGGTTTTAACTGGGCACTTAACAAAACAGCTCATCAGGTATGTTGTTATTTCAGTCCAAGTTCCACATTCAGTTTCTGTAAAAATTTCACAAGCTTTTATTACCCTGAGATTCTTCTTTATCTAACTCATAAACATCAAACCTTAAAATCTCAAAAGGCTGAAACTTTCTGGTACTCTGAGGTTCTTCTTTATCTAACTCATAACTCCTCTAATCTACTTACGAATGTTCCATTACGATTTTGTTTCAATCTCAAAGGTGAATTTTCAACTCTTTTGTGATCTTCTGTTCTGCAAGGTGGATGTCTACTTGCTCTCGCAAACAGCTTTCCCAACAGGAGGATTGTATTTCAGAAACAAGACATGGGTTAAAGAGACAAAAGGGAAACATGTCATAATCCACAATAACTACATTGTCGGTTTCGACAACAAGATGAAACGTTTCCGCAACTTTGGTCTATGGCTTGTCGATGATCATGCTCTTGAGTCCCCATTGGGAAAATTACAGTAAATTCGAATGGCTTGTTACGCGTGAATATTATATGGCTAATTCAAACGGAAAACAGGGGGAAAACCGAGTAAAACAGAGGTAAAAACAGATATGGAGCAGGCTAATTTTGGTCTACATACTAGAGATGTATGTCTTGACATTATTCGAATCATAAATAGGGTTTTCTAGTGATGGAAGAAGAGTGAATTCTAGTTTTCCTATATATCTCCTTCGTCACCTACCTCCTTGCTCACTCCGGCTTACTCTTCGAATCATAGTAATTTATGTATAATGATTCTTTAAAACAAGAGAAAACAAATTACTATGAAAATAGTTGACTTTACATGGAAACAGAGATGGTACAACAATGACAACATTTACTTAAATACTAGTAGATTCATAATCGAACAAGTAAGCACATGACACACACTTGAGACAACAACATAAAGTAAACTTTTTTGAAACATCACAAAACACAAAGATGAAGAGAAATGAGGTACATAATTAAGGTTTTTATTTTGATGGAGTCGACCAACTTATTCTCGGTGACACACAAAGCATAGCAGTTTCAAGAACAATGGTGTCTTTCACAAGGACCTTTTGACAAGGTACCCTTTTGATTCATATTTTAGATCCTCCAGTGATATTAACTCAGTTTCCCTATAACTATCTCCACTCTCTCTCTCGAATAAAACTGCCAAACTGTATTCATATTAAAGAAAAATACCAAGTTTTTAATGACTCAAACTCACCAGTGTCTGTCTCCGATCATGAATTCATCCCAGTAATGATATTTCTTATCTCTTAGTTTGGAGAAACCAGAGATTTTCAGGTGCATTTGTTGTTTGGAGAGTTGTGTGTTAACTTTCTCTCTATTTTCTCTATATAGGCTTTAGATCAAAGATCTCGACGCCAATTGTACAAGCATCCTCATCGATGTACCCATTGCATGGATCGTTGAACTTTGAAAGAGGAAGCATTTGTGCAAATCCCCACTCTTTCTTAGACTTATTGTAATGCTTTACACTTCCATCTCCATAATCATATATATGATTAATGGGAGAATTTGCAAAATGACAACATAAAAATTGTACTTAGGTAAATGAAAAATTGTTAAATTGCTATTAGCAAGGAATTTTTATTAACTGTATCTTAAAAATATTGTCATTCTAGTATTGTTATAGATGGACTATAACAATGATTAATATGTTAATAATCTAAAGTAAGAACCAAACCTTTTTAAAAACCTAAGAGTTTTTCTAACATATGATATAAATTACCTTGCAAAAACAGTGTAATTCTTGACGTTGTTATTATAGATGAAGAACTTGAGTTCTACGTTAATCTCTCAATTGTGCATAAGCATCTCGGAAGAAGCTACGTCAATCGAAACATTATCGTTTCCACCATCTCCTTGCTTTCTAGCAGGCTGAAATATCAATTTCCTGAATTCAGAATGATAAATTACTAAACGAAATTAATGTATAGAAGATTTGTAAAAAAAAAAAAATCTTAAAATTGGTTTTGAGTTCTACCATTTATGACCAGAAGCATCGAAAGCAGCAGATTCATAAAGTTGATGACTTAATTTGACCTCAGAGAAACCTACCATCTTCATCAAGTAGCGTGATGATTGGTCATCAAGATCCCTGTTACAGCTCAAGGCACCACTTAGATTGACATTTTTGAAGAGAGACTATAGACATTGTTGATCCACACCACATTCAAGAAGATCCCCTTATTATAATATCAATTTGCATTACGTGAACATGTTTTGAACATCAAATTCAAACCATGTGACTCAAAAATTGGCTGAAGATCAACAAAGCATTATGGTTTCAGAATACGGAAAAAACAAACAAAATAAAAAACAGGGACTTCATGTTTTTATTAGGAACAGAGTTTCGATGTCTGAGAATCAGGACATATGTTTCTGCATAATTCATGTACAGTTAAAACACATATTGATCGATTCAACAGGAAACTAAACACAGACTCCATTCATTATTAGTAGCATATATTCGATCTTGAGACCGAAATGATAACGCTATTCTCGAGCTCTGTTTGTTCCTAAGACGGTGAAAGCATATCACCAGTCATCTTCTCTGCTTTTTCCCCACGCTCACCTGAAATGTTTTATCGAAATTTACAGACATGTTATGGCAAGCCAAAGATCGAGTCTTTCTTTTGTGAAAAGGAAAGGTTTTCTGAAGTTTTTACCTGTCCGAACCCTTATGACATCTGACACAGGCAAAACTGTATATAACCAAACAAGAAACAATCACAATCTGAGTAATTTCATTCTGCATTTTGATGTATGAATCTAATCTGATAGTGAAAAGAGTAAGGTTACCGAAAATTTTGCCATCACCAATCTCTCCTGTTCTTGCTCCATCGATTATGGTGTTGATTACAGATTCCACCTGCAACAAGAAAAACGTAATGGTTGGAACTCAAATTTCGCTTTAAAAAGTTTTGGTTTCTATAATATAATCATATACATACTTGATCTTTCGTAACAACAATTTCCATCTTAACTTTAGCAACAAACTTGTCTTCAGAGAACTCAGACCCTGCAGATTCAACAATGTGTATAAGAAATCCATGAACACATTTTGACAGTAAGAAAAATCAGTGAGCCTGTTCTTGAATTCAATAACTTACCACCATGTCTCTCGGTGGATCCACCTTGTGCACCAAACCCTCGGACATCAGAAACAGTAACACCTCGAATCCCAATTTTCAATAAAGCCTAGAATTGATGAAACAGAGAATGTCAAGATTTCACAAGTTGGTACTACTCATCTGTATGTTAAAAGAGGTAGCAAGAATCTACAATTAGTGTGAGACTCTAAATCGATCAATTCAAATTCACATATCAAACACAAGAGAAAGAAGATTTGACCAGTCCCATCAAGTTCAGTTACATATATGATTTGATCTTCGCATGCATCGATAAGAACTTCTACTCTTACTTATTTCCCAAACTATCACCTCAAACTTCTGTTATTACGAAGTCTTCAAGCTTTGCGGCTTTGCGAACACCACAAAACTTCAATCTCATGCCAAAGTTTGACACTTTTTGATGCGAACCAATAATGAAAACCTCCTAAACTGATTAAAGCAAAGTTCAAATCTTTTCACATATCAAAGTTCAGAACATGGAAAATTCTTACCGATGAAACATGCTGGATTCTCCATGGCCTTTTTTCATTCATACATGACAATGTAGAAATGAGTTAGTTAGGTCTCACTCATAAAAACAAGCAACATAGACACAATTATGATTATGAACCAACGATTGATCTATATACTTTTGAAATTCATGTTTACAAAACAAATGGAACCACAAAATTTAGAAGCTTACCTGACAATTGCTTCCACCTTGTAAAATTTTGAGTCTGGAATATAATCTACAAAACGAAAAGGAAATGCTATGAACACACCCAAAATTGACGCAATTTGATCGAAGAAAGCTCAGAGACCCAACCATTGTTGGCTTACCAGAAGAGCTTTGAGCTCTAACGAGATGAGAAAAGAGAGTGTTAGTCGGTGATTTTGTGACCAAATCGAGGCAAAACGGTCGGGAATGTCGGAATCCAGAACAAATCGAAATGCAATCAGAGAAAGAAATGTTCTTTCGATCGGAATAGAAACGGGGAGGAGTTATTGAGATGGGTTTCGCCATTGAAGCCGCCATGGTTGTTGAGAGTAATAGTTACAGACTTTGAGAGTTTTCTCCTTACCAAACTGATTTCGACCATCGAAATTGAAACAGGCGGAGGAATATGGAACTTCGAAGTTGACGACGGGTACGGTTTAGCTGATTCCGGTTTGGTATAGAAAAAATATACCGGTTAAGTGAACTGGTTTTGATCGAATCCCTTTTGTTTTTCATCTTTTCCAAGCCTTCGACCTCTTCGCAAATTTCGCAAGAAAACAGTTTCTCCGGTGAGTTGAAAAAAAAAATGGCCAATGAAGATTTCATTTACAGAATCAGTATGGATCAAGAATGGCAAGAGTTTCAGAAGAATGGATCTTCTTTCGGTGGAGAGCTTGATAAGTCAACCGGCTGTTATCATCTCAGCAAACTCGATCAGGTCTCTCTTAATCTCTCTACGATTTCTCAGAAATATCTCGACTTTTCCATCTGGGTTTTCACTGAATCTCGAAATTTTGCCCTTATGTTGACCAATTTGCTTTTAGCTTGTGAAAAAAATCAATACTTTTTATGCAGATGTTTGCTGCCTTCTGATGAAATTGCTTCTCCGATTTCCAGGTACAAATGACATTGCAGAACTTTTTCTTGGATGCTAAGGAAGGTCTTTACCTTCTTCAAGTCGATCCTAATAAGGTTTGTTCATTGATGTTGACTCTATCCTTTAATATTAAACGTAAATGTGGATGCAATATGATCTTTTGGTATCAAGGATCGGTTTGGTGAGTGGTTGATTTAGAAAAACGATAGTTTCTTTCTGGTGTGGTTAAGTTCACGTTTTCAAGTAAATGAGCAATTAACAAAAGGGAATATGAAATCAAAGCAAGAAACTTCCTAAGGCTGCCTTGTCATCGTGTGAGTGTGCCCTGTGATGTTGATTGATCTTAGAGTTGGTTATTAGTGCGATTTTGTAGACTTTGAAAACTATACACACAAAAGATGGGTTTCAAACTTTTTTCTTAACAAGCTGCATTAGGGACTAAGACAATCCAAGTAACAGAACCATGATCTTAGGATGAACATTGTTGTAAAGTTCTTATAGTTTTCGTTGGAAAACCCTGAAGCAAATTTATGCTTTGACGATGTTTAGGAGTCATATGTACAAGTGTGCTTAAGCAGATTTAAGGGCTGAGAAGACAATGAGCCAATAGTATATACACTCTTAAGACGATGGGATGGCCTTGAACAAAAGAGATTGACATGTTTTGTTCATGTGTAATTGCAGCTTGGAGATGGATTGATCTATGAAGCTGTGGATGATGTGAATAGCTTTCCTCACTTCTATGGTCCAGACAAAACCTTTCTTCCTCTTCCTCTAGATTCTGTCGTCAAAGCTGAGAAGCTAACATTCATCAATGGCAATTTCACATGCAGCTTCTTGACTTGATGATCCCTTAGTTCTATAATATCAATTCCCCGTTTAGGTATTGTAATGTTACTTTTCGTAATCGAGTAAGTAAGAAAAAAGATTTTTTTCTTGTTCACTATTCACGAAGCAAAAACAGAGAGAATTATTATTACAATGCAAGATTAAGATCTAAACCATTCCCTTCTCTCGTCTCCTTCTCTGTTTCTTCTTCTTCTTCTTCCTTGTCCTCCTCTTGATTCTTGGTGGGGATAATCGAATTCCATGGCTTTAAGTTTAAGTCTATACAATGAGAGAAATCTTCGGCACGAAACACAGGAACAATGACGGATTTCTCACCGCCGTCCGATCTCTTCGTCGGATTCGAAGCTGCGTCGCCGGAATCTTCAGTTAACTCTTGTCGTCTTCGTTTCCTCGCCTCTTGGTAGTTTCTTATGAGATTGAAGAACATCTCCATCTTCTTATCCTCCAATTCTTCGTCTTCTTCTGGGTCATCGATCTCGTTGCTTCTCTTGCTCTCTATCTTTTTCTCTTTGTTCATTATCGCCATACGAAAGGGAAAAAGAAAGATTTTTGGTCTTTTTTTAGGGTTTCGAGGAGATCATTGATGGTGAGTGAGAGAGGATATAATATTAGGTGATGGAGTTTTTTATTCAAAGACTAAATTGCCCCTTCTTACCTCTATTGAGTTTGATAATAATTTTTTTGTTTTTTTAATATCAATTGGGGTTTGAGAATAATTTGAAGTTGAACTCTGATAATGAGATCAATATCGGTATCACTAACTTTTTGATGTTGTAATAAAGGATAACTAATCAAACCCAATAATATAATGTTACTAAAATTTAAAATTTTCAATAGTAGAATTAAATAATTGGATTCTACGAACTTTACCTACCTAATTATAATTCTATGATATTAAATAAGTGTATTATCAACGAAAGATAATGTCAATGGATTAAAGAAGTTATCATTAAAACAAGTTAAAAACATATGTCATTGACTCATTTGTATTGACTTATTAAAGTTCGGTAATCAACTATTCAACCTAATGGTTCTCGATTTTTAAAATCTTATCAGTATTTATTTAATTTTGACTTATCATGAAAAACGTGACCAGGGGCAAGAAAGTAAAATAATTATTCCTCTTGGCCGTAAAAATAGTATTACCTGACGTAGTCACGCTGACGTCATATTACTGTACATTTCAATTTATTTTGTTTTTCGTTTTTTTGTTTAAAGAAAGACTATCGAACTTGATTATTGACTATGCGTGTTTACTTTTCATTTGGTCGCAACTCGCAAGGCTTGTCTAGTAAGACTCTATTGCTGGCCGTTGGATGTGGGCCAAACCCCAAGTCTTAAAAGTATTATTATTGAATCTAATGATAGAGAGTGAAGAAAATACTTGTTCTTCCTTTGAATGTTATTCTACGATCCAAATGTTAATTTGTTTAGAAAAGTGGAAATAAAATTAACAGGCAGATTGGAAAGCTTCAAACTTTAATCATTAGTTTTTTTTCACCTTTTTTTTTTGGTCAACTATTTTTTCACTTTTTGGTCTAAATTTCATTATAAATAATTAGTTCAAATACAAACACTCAAAAAAAAAAAATCAAAACAAATCAAACTACAAAGAAATAGAAGAACATTACATCGATGTAATGGTAGCTTACGAACAAAAACTCTCCTGCAACCAACTTGGAAAGCACGAAGCAAATATATGATTGACAGTGATCCTCATTCGTGACATTTTAAGAAAAAAATGATGCACTTTTATTCGCTTTCTCACTTCCTAGATCAATTCTTCAACTAATTATATGTATTAGAGAATTCAAAATTTCATAGGACTGGTATTGAAAAGAAAACCATACTTGTGATTTTGTAACGCTCCTATCATATCTTTTTCTTAAAAAACGAAGATAACCCAAAAACCTTTGAGACTAACCATGTTTTCAATAGTTCACATCGAGTTTTTTTTTTTTTTTGGTGGGATAACCAGGAGGTTTTGGGCCGAAACCCGTACATCTCCTAGGTCCGGGCCAGCCTTTAATTTTTTAACTCGTCCCAATTACCACTCGATCTTATGATCTCTTGGATTACCCCATGATACATTTTCAGTCGAACTATCGATCTCTGGTAAATATGGGTGCAAGATGGAGCCTTGAACTTTGGTTAGAAGGTTCAATGGAGGAGACTTAAACACATCGAACTTTCAACATTTGAGTCCATAAGAATATTAACAAAACTGAAAACTCTCCGACTATGAAACAAAACCTTCCCTTTATCATTCCTCAAAATCGAAACTGCCCCTCCTAAACCTCTATGTTGATCCCAAAATGAACAATTATTTCACTTCAACCACGTTTTATGAGGAGTAGCCCTTTTTCTTTTCTTTCTTAAATGACTCGCATTCAACCCTTTACTACTCTAATTTTTTCCACCATTCGAGAGAGAAACCATTGGTTTGTATCTTCCCGAATCTTTTTAAAAGTTTCACTTGCTGAGTATCTATTTTCTTCGAAAATAAGGTTGTTTCCGGTTTTTCCATAACCTCCACAAGATCCAAAAGAAATATCGTTTTATCTCCAAAGGCACAACACAATGTTTCTCGATCATCAGCAAGTGATAGAAGTTCTGATAAACAGATTCATGATAAAAAACCATTTTCATGGCAATGGAAGAGTAGGTCCATACATGCTTGCAAATATGCACATGAACAACAAATGGTTGATTGATTCACCTTTAAGTCCACAAATTTAACACCTAGAATCGATCTTAATACCTCTTGAAACAATTCTGTCCATAACCAGTATTTTGCCTCTATCTTTTTACCCCCTTCATTTTTTAATTTTTTTATCCCCTTCAATTTTTAATAAACACCTAGAAGAAAATAGTTATTTTCCTCCATCTTTTTACCCCCTTCATTTTTTAATGTACTGTTTATATTAAATTAAAGATAAACAGTCTTCGTTAAAAACAATTTGGGGTTCAACTGAACAAGATTTAAATCTGGTTGTTGTTTTTTTTTTTTTTTTTTGAACTATATCTGGTTGTTGCTTTGTATATAGCATAATGGGTATTACACCACATTCCGATGGGCTTGTGAACGTGTTTTGAGGAGTATAGTGACCTATATATAGGTTAAAGTCATGCTATATTGCTATGTACATATTTCTTTTTCTTTATTTTAATAATGTTATAAAAATACATCAACTCAAATAATGTTTTGTACTAGTTCTGTCACCATCATATTCCAGTTATGTGCATGTGTAAGTNCTCACTTATGTCTTTCTTCATATCATCAATGTCTTCCTTCATCTCGGCCAAGTCTTTCTCCATCATGGACTGCTTATTTGCCAAAACCTCAAACCTCATACCGAGTAGAATTGACTTACCTAAGCTCATTGTAGAGAAATTAGATTGAAGGAAGAACCCTAACTTTTAGATTGGGGATTTCCAGTCTAGATTCAATATAGGGATTTCGTCGACAAACTGTATTCGTACCTTTTTTGACAAAATCAAAACGTAAGCTCGTTGTAGAGAAAATAGATTGAAGGAAGAACCCTAACTTTCAGATTGGGGATTTTCAGTCTAGATTCAATTTACAGATTTCGTCGACACTGTATTCGTGCCGTTTTTTGACAAAATCAAAACGCATCGTTTTGATTTAACAGTGTCCGTTACGTTTTAACGCTACGGTAAACGGAGGGGTTAATTCATTAACGGACAATTACTTGAGGGGTTTTTACATTACATTTATAGTTGAGGGGTTTAAACTCGATCCATCTTTACTTGGGGGGTTTTAGTACTAAAAACCCATATATAAACTTCTATCACAACAATTTTATTTAAAGTGGCAGAGAAAAATTTCATTTATGGTCGATAGCTCGACTGAAAAGGTATTTTGAGGTAATCTAAAATGTCACAGAATTGAATGGTAGTTGGGACGGATAAAAATATTAAAGACTAGTCCGAACCTTAAGGGAATGTACATATTTCGGTCCAAAACCTTCTGGTTAAAGAAAAATGTCACGGAAAAAAATACGAATAATAAGAACGTTTTGATAATGGGGTGAGAAATTAACATAACCACACTTGTTTCGTTTGTTCTGTGTGATTAGTTGTTTCGCTACATCTATTTTAATGTCTCCATTTGGAACCTTTTTTGTGTGGTTTTTAAACAACATATATAGAACAAAATTAAATAGTGCAAGTTCGATCGATTCAACTAGCTCAAATGTTAGAGATCAAAACAACATCTAAAGTTGAAATAGTCTGTTTCACTTTCTACTCATATATTATGTGATAATCTGGTTCTAGATTTAGGTCGGTTTGGTCAAGTCTACTGGTTAAGATTAAACCAATAGCGAGTTGGAGTATGGGCTCAAGCCCAATACGAAGAGAGAGTGTTCAAGACACCAGAGAAGTTGGGCCTTGATAAATGGTGTTGGCCCAAGCTCTTAAGATCTGAGTCGTCTTTAGGGAAGAGATAAGACGTAACAAACTCTAACGTTTCATCTTCTTCTTCCTCTTGACTTCTTGAATCAATCTCTGTAATCTCTCAAAGAGAAAACTCTCTGTATCGCAAGCTCACATAGTGGATTTCCATGTACCGATCCTATATAAGACAGCTCAAAGTTCATAAGTGTAATCTCATGTTCATGTCATGACAAACCCCTTATTTGTTGGAAATCATTCACAAAGTAAATTGTATATTACTGATACTATTGAATAATGCTCGTATTTGGACATTACAACATCGTTTTGCAACTTAAAAGGTTTGACTAAGTTGATTATTTCACGTGCTCAAATATTCCAGTAGAAGATTGTGATTTGTGAAGGTAGTATTTCACGTGCAAATGATACTACTAATGTCAACTAGGTAGTATACAATTTGTGAGAATAATTATACAGCTAGAACCACAATTTATGCTATGAAAATATGCAATTTTGCTGTTATGCGAATGTAAATGATTAAAATACATAAGTTTGATAACTCCATCATTTTGTATCAAATTAAGTTTTATTTCGTTTAATGACTTTTCAAATTTGTTTCATTTTTATGCATATAATGTTTTTAAGTATACTTGGTTTAGTACTAGTTTACGGTTTATTATTACTGGTTTGATTTGATATTGTATAAAACATCTTAGCCATCTTCAACCACCACCAAATCCCAAATGGTCAACTAAATGTCCTTCATTGGTCAACAATTACACTGTTCATGTAATCAGATAAACTAAGAGTCTTTAGTCCAAGCTTAAAATGTTGTGATTATAATAAACAATCCTTTGTTGACATGAACACTGTATTAAAAAAAGTAATCGTCACAACAATGATTCTCTGTGCAAATTCCTGTAAGAAGAAGGGGATGATATGTGTGCTGTGGATAAGTTTTGCTGTTGTGTTGTTTAGCTAAGTAGTTTTTGTGCTTTTAGCTATCTCTGCAAATTGCTCCAAACTATTCTTGATCAATCCTTGCATTAGCGGTTGAAGCGCCTGAAGAAAACAAAAGACGAATGGTTACAATACAGGTAAGGGTTTAAATGTTACCAGAAGATATGGTTTGAGACATTCAGTTGTGTTGATTCACTCTCTAAACCATCGAGATATTGATACAATTTACATGTTGAATAAAGAATGCTTACTGCTGCGAATGGTATAAGTAGCAGCGGAACCTCGTATGCAAAGGTTAACTGCAAACAAAGCAAGGAAGAACTCAGAAAAGATAAGTGAGACTGGTGAAATTTCTCCATTGTTTATTTAACAAATCGCGTATGAACAAACAAAATGGGATAATATTGCAGAATCATCAGGAACTCGAAAACCAATGAACTGTGGTTGAGAGAAATAAATGACATAAACAACGGAATCTCACTTCTACTTCACATGATGAAGGTCCTAGTGGGAAAAACCGAACAGTTCCCCTGTAAAAAAAAAGCAAGACCTTCACATCAAGCTTGATTCAAGAGATGAAGTTTCAGACTCATTGATTCATTTCAATTTTATTTACCTGTTAGAAAGGCCTTCTAGAGAAATCCAGTGTATTTTCTGGTTCGGGAGAGGCTGCAGGAAACAGAATCTAGAAAACATTATTATGTAAAATCCAAATAAAGAGCGTTTAAAATGTTCTTGAGATCAAGGCACAAAAACCATTAAAAGTCACAAAATAATTTCTTAAAATCCAGACTCATAAGAGTGCTTGGAGCTACTTTTAAACAGTTCATGATACTTGCCTGCAAGTTCTTAGCAAGCCAGGAGTACTCTAGATTCTGACCAAATGCTTGATACTTCAAGGTCCATCGAGATAAATCGGGTTTGTCCTTCATTACCTGCAGAACTAAACCACAACATCAACACCTCCTAAAAAAGAAAATCCATGGCGTTTCCATGTTCAATAGAAACTTAAAAGCCAACAAACTCATTACCTTTACGGATGAAATGAATGTCATCCATCTAGGAATGGATTCCCGATCGGAGTAGAGTCCATAAGCAACTGATACAGGCACTTCAACCTTCATCTTCACTCTGAAATTCTCCACAGCATATACAGGCTCAGGGAGAAACGTTCAAACACTTAATAATATAGAACATTCTTAACTCAAGAAAAAGCCAATTTTGTAAGCCGATCTAAACAAACACTTCAAACGTATCTTTTAAGACAAAGAAAACTCAATATCATACAATAAAGCAGTATTGTGAAGAAGTGACAGCAACATGCCTCTCCAGAGCAATCATTGATCATCATAAGTAAATCAAAATCAGAGAGAAACAGTGTTTATAATGGTCTTTTCCTCCTCTTCTGCGATTCCGAGAAAAAATAAACTCACAAATGCGTGTATGTTATGAAAATTTGGCCAAATTACATCTACAATTACTCGAAGATGCAACAAAATCCCTCAAGTCAGAGAGAGAGTCAGGAGCAGGGGAATATGAATCGCTTACTTGCATTCTTGCCACTCCATGAGAGTGTCGAATCTCCTGGAGACTGAAGAATTAAAAGATCTATTTGGGGAAATCAAAGGGGAGAATCTAGAAGCAAGAGGCGAAGGCTTCATCAGAGAAGAAGAAGAAGAAGAAGAAGGTAAATATCTCGAACTGGGTTTCGCTACGGCGTTCCGGCATCGGAATTTCCGATAACCAAATCCGGCGGCGAAGGCAATGGGGTTCGGAAGAGAAACAATCGCCGTCGCAGACATTGTCTTCTACGTCGTCGTGTTTTCTGTGTGATTTGTGTTTTACCGGCGAAGGAAATGGAAAGAGCGTGGCGTTAAGAGTATGAAAGGAGGAGAAGGTTGCTTCTTGTTTTGGTGATGTCACGTGTCCTGCTTCAAGAGGTTGCAAATTCTTCAATTCAAATTCTTAAATGGGCCGGGAAAAATACTTAATGGGCCAAAAAAGAAGCCCATTTTAGTGTTGAAGACCTCGTCTCCTTTCTCTCGCTCTAGCTGAGCAAGCTCGGTGAGAATGGCGGCGAAAAGTGTCAATCGATGTAATTTCTGGCTTCCGAAGAAGAAAAGATCATGCGCCAATACTCGAATCGAGAGTTCGTTGTAAGTTCGGTTTACTTGGAAGTGAAAAGTTTCGATTTTTTTTTCTTCAAATTATCAGGAGCTAATTTTCCTAAGTAATCAAACAGGTTTTGTGGAAACCATAGCCAGAGATTGGATGGTCAGTGGATTCCATGCCCTATTGATCCTTCTCAGTGAGTCAAAGTTTTTTGTTTTTTTTACGATTTTAATTTGCAATTCTCTGCTCGTGTAGTAACGGTTTGATTCGAACTTTTTTAGCTCTGTGTTGCAGGAGAACCTCGAAGGGCATGTCAAAAGATGCCCTTTACTAAAACAAACGGTAGCATTGTCTGGTCAACGATTTTACCAGAAGGGTATTAATGCCGGAAACGAAGAAGAAGAAGAAAAGATGGGCTCTTGTTGTCCAGATTCTGTTGTTACTTCAGAGATGAAGAGGAATCTGCTCTATACTATGAGTATTTCTAAGTTTCATCAGCTAATTAAGAAAATCGAGGCGGTTCATGGCGGTATTTTTAAAGATATCGAAGATTCGTACCTGTCACCTGAAGCTTGTAACATATGGTTTAATAAGGAGATAGATAGGTAATGGTTGAAAAGTTTGTAGCTTTTGTTCTTGGGGTTTGGTAAGTCAGAGGAGAAGTTCCTTTTTACTGATATGTTCTGATTGATGGGCAGGAAACTACCCTTTCAAGAGAAACATGTTTTGCAGCAAGGTTCGATTCTTGGTAACTTGGAAAAGATTGGTGCATTGACGAGGTGTAACAACAATGTGGAATGTTGCGAAAGCCATCTGGATGATAAAGATAATAATGTGTCTGCGGTTGTTGAATTTGGAGCTGGGAGAGGATACTTAACACAGATGCTAGCAGATTGCTATGGTGTCAAGAAAGTGTATTTAGTTGAGAGGAAATCTTATAAGCTTAAGGTTGGTTAAGCTTGCTCGTTTGTGTCCATTCCGTTTTCTTTTCAGTAATTTAGCTTATTTCTCAAGCTGCATTTGTTTTACTACTTCTAGGCTGATCGATCATTGAGGCAAAAGGAGAACTTGGTATTAGAGCGTATGAGAATCGATAGTAAGGTTCCTTTAAATCTAATACAGTTTCTTGTTTTACCTGTTTCGGGTTTTGTATTAATGATTGAAAAATAAAACCTCATTGTGTCTTAGTTTTAAATAGCGATCGCCTCGGTCGCTATAGCGCAAGGCGACGTAAGGTGAAGTAGTCATCGCCTTAGGAGGTAGAGGCAGTGCAATATCTATAAAGCGCTCGCTTTTGTGCGCTATAGCAACGATGCGGAAAGCGATTGAGGCGATCGCCTCTTGGATTTGAGTGTGAGTTTTGAGTTTGATTTGAAAAGAATCATGTATATTACAATGTTTAATCACGTGGCATCATTTGACTAGCTCACAATGTTTAAGAGGATTTAGGAGATGATGATTTGGGTTATGAAGATTCTTATGAGCTTGGTGATCATGAGGATCTAGATTTTTAGTGTTTTAGGCTATCTAGCAATATTTTAGAACGATTATGTTTGCTTTGCTCTTTACTTTTTCTATGGTGTGGATTGGTGTTTTGGTATTTTTTTTAAAAAAATTGGATTATTCTAAGACTAAAAATGATGAGAGCATATATATTTCTTTATACGTTTCATACTATGCGCCTTGGATCTGTAAGGCGAGTGCCTTTTTGCGCTATAGCGCAAGGCGCAAAGCACGGACCTTTGTGCTTCGGTGCGCTTTGTGCAATTTAAAACCCAGCATTGTGTTTTCAGTTGAAGATTTGAACCTTAACGCCGTCGAATCTTTGCACGGTGTTCCTTATGTGGCTGTTGGGAAACATCTTTGTGGTCCTGCAACAGGTCACTACACGTTTATGTCTTCACTCTTACAGTTCAGATTTCCATTTCATTATGAGTGTATGTTGCTAATTAATGTTCATTTGTATGTGATAATAGATTTGAGCCTAAGATGTTGTTTATCGAGACAAGATGTTGAAAGCCCGGTTCTGAGAGGTCTCGCCATCGCGACTTGTTGCCATCATCTTTGCCAATGGAAAAGCTACATAAGTAACTCAGTCACTACTTCTTTGGTCTATCAGAGTAGTATAGAATTCTCCATTAATGAAAAACTGCCATTTTTTGTTTCACAGATAAAGAATATATCATTAGCCTGGGGATGTCCAAAGACGAGTTCCATACCGTGACTTGGTTCACTAGCTGGGCTGTAGATGATGATCACGGTTCCAAAATTCCCGGTGTTGACGACATTGACCTTCTTGCTTCAGAGTAACATTTATTGGATTCAAAGATCATAAAGAAGTTACTTGAAATAAGTTATTTCATTTTGATTGTTTGTCTGATGCAGTGCAAAGGAGGAAGAACAAGTAAAAGAAGTGGAAGATGATTCTGTGAGGAGCGTGGACGAAGTTGTGAAGAAAATGAAACCCATGGAAAGAGCTGTTTTAGGGTTCAAGTGCAAACAGATAATCGATGCGGGGAGGATGAGGTGGGTTAAGAAACATGGGTTAGATTCTAAGCTAGTGAAATATATTCCGGCGAGCATCTCGCCAGAAAATACTTTACTGATCGCCGGAAAATCCACTCCTTCCTTTGCTTGATGTTGTATTGTTGTTGGTTACTTGGTAGGTGAAGACCAGTAGATAATATGGTGCAAGTCATCAATTTTTTTGATTCATAAACTTTTGTCATTTTTTTTTTCTTAATATATTTATCTCATAAAATTCATACAAGTTACTTACAACTTTATGTGCTTGTTGTTATCTAAACGGAGTCTTTAAGAAGGATAAAATCAGTTCACATTGGTATCAGTTATCACTACGGAACAAAAGTGTGAAATATATAATAGTGGAATGTATGAAACAGATAATCAAACAAATTTTGTTTTAATTAATAATCTGTGAAATGATGAATTGATTTTCTAAATACTGTAATCAAACTTGTAACCAAAAGTAATGAGATGAAATGTTTGTAACATTTCTTTGTAAAACAAAGTTTTATTACTAAGAACAGAAGGAAACATAACATTGTATTTTCGCTCTGTTAATCGTTTTGTGATTAGTGATAAAATTAGAGAGACACTTTGGGTTTACCAATAAATTTCTGTAAAATGGTTCCGCCGCCATTTCGTACCAATCAAATCCATTAATCTCGGTCTATCTAAGTATTCAAAACCAAATTTCTCACACTCTCTTACATACACGAATCTCTTCTGCGTCGATTTTCCACGTATTTTAAGGATAAAGATCCTATGGAGACTGCAACGTCATCACACACGCACGCACGGATCATTTTGTTCCGTTCACACAAGGTCAAATAGTTAAATAGTCAAACCCTTTCGCCACGTCATCAACCATCTATAAATACTCGAGTCGGTTACCACTTACCACCTCATCAAATTTACGGCAATGGAAACTCCAAGTGGCACCATCATCTTCACTACAGTTGGTCGCACTCACTACGGCTTCGACGTCTTCTCTCTCCACATCGCCTCCGCCATCGAACGCTGTTTAACAGACGGCGTTTCCGTTAACTTCAACGCTCAATTCGCCAACGATAACGGCGATGTGGTCTTTGTCTCCGAACGAGCCGGATCTGCCCGGATTTTTAGAACCCGACCCGGAGATTCTAAGCCCGAGCAGCTTCCCGGAGCTCCACAAAGCTTCTTCCACGACCGTCCAGTCGTTACTCAAAACAACAGACTCTATTTCATTTCCGCTCACGAGCAGCCTGATCGTCATTTCAAGAATTGGTCCGCGCTTTACGCCGTGAAGCTCGACGGCGAAGAGAAAGAAGTTACACGTGTCACCACACCAGGCACCGCCGATTTTAGCCCGGCGGTTTCTCAATCGGGAGATTATTTGGCCGTCGCGTCGTACGGATCTCGTTCTTGGGGCGGTGAATTTCATGAGATCAACACTGATATTGTTGTTTTCAGAGCATCTGAGCCGGAGACGAGAGTCGTGATTTGCGAGCGAGGTGGATGGCCGACTTGGTCCGGCGATTCAACCGTTTTCTTTCACCACCAAGCGGACGACGGTTGGTGGAGCATTTTCCGGGTGGATATATCGGAGAATTTCAAGGAATATTCCGATTTTCCGATCGAACCGATCCGAGTCACTCCTCCTGGACTCCATTGCTTCACTCCTGCAGCTTTCCACGACGGGAAACGAATCGCCATCGCAACTCGTCGTCGCGGCGTCAACTACCGTCACATCGAGATTTTCGACATTGACCACAAAACGTTTCAGGCGGTGACTGAGCCACTCAATCCGAGTTTCCACCATTACAGCCCCTTCGTGTCTGCTGATTCCGAGTTCCTCGGCTACCACCGGTTCCGAGGCGAGTCGACTCAGGGCGAGTCTATCGTTCCGAACCTGGAATCGATCGTCTCACCAATCAAAACCCTCCGCTTGCTCAGATTAAACGGATCGTTCCCATCATCATCTCCTGACGGTGATCTGATCGCATTGAATTCCGATTTCGACATAAACGGTGGCATCAAAGTCGCCAAATCTGACGGTTCGAAACGATGGACGTTGATCAAAGACCGTACAGCCTTCTACAATTCGTGGAGTCCCACGGAGCGTCATGTCATCTACGCATCTCTCGGTCCAATCTTCCGTCCGGCGGGAATTTCTGTTCAGATTGCTCGAATCAAGTTCGATCCGTCAGATCTCACCGCCGATAAAGAAGAGCTTCCATGTGAAGTGAAGTTTCTCACTCTAGATAACACCGGGAATAACGCCTTCCCGTCTTGCTCTCCCGACGGTGAATCCGTCGTGTTTCGATCTGGCCGATCAGGTCATAAGAACCTCTACATCATAGATGCCATTAACGGAGAATCTGACTGCGGAGATGGTATACGACGGTTGACGGATGGGCCATGGATCGACACTATGCCTTGCTGGTCTCCGAAAGGAGATCTCATCGGGTTCTCATCTAATCGGCACAATCCAGCGAACACTGACGCTTTCGGCGCTTACGTGGTGAGGCCTGACGGTTCTGGTTTGAGGAGGATCCAAGTTGCGGGAGCGGAGGGATCGGAGGAAGCGGCGAGGGAGAGGGTTAATCACGTGAGTTTCAACAAGGACGGTGACTGGCTAGTCTTAACGGCGAACCTCGGTGGAATTACGGCGGAGCCGGTTGCGATGCCGAATCAGTTTCAGCCGTACGGTGATTTGTACGTTGTGAAATTGAACGGAACGGGGTTGAGAAGGCTAACGTGGAATGGGTATGAAGATGGAACCCCCACGTGGCATACTGTGGATGATTTAGATCTGAGTCGGTTGAGTCTGAATGATCAAGATGGAGACAAGCTTGAGGGTCAGTTTGAGGAGCCGTTGTGGATTTCTTGCGACATCTGAATCTTCTCATCTGTAAACAATATCGGAATATATGTAACATCGCTTTCATTGAATAAAACCAAATAAATGGGTTTTTACATCTTTAGCTTCCTCTTCCTCTTCCTCTTTTCACTCTCATATAACTGCTAAATTCTTTGCTCTTTTTTTTTTTTTCAAGTCCATCGACGATGAAAATAAAATGTGCAGAGCGAAATATCTGGTGATTCTTTTTCTTTGACAGTCCTTTTTTTTCTCTTCGTTTTAAGTTTCAGTATAAATGAAAAAAAATCAGTATAAGCAGCTGCATATCAGAGGAAGACGGCGGTGGTGCATAGAATGAAGACTAACACATAGAAGATTATCCAACAGGTTTTCTCTTAAATTTTCTTTTTCAACTTATCTAGCGCTAAGATCAAGTTTCCTCGCATGTACACTTTCTCCTCTCTCTATTATATCACCATATCTTATTATTGTGTACAACTTTGGTTTTAACAAACCTCAAACCAAGAGTTTCTAAACTGTTTTTCGGTTTTATATTTCTATCTTTTTAGAAACCATCTTTCATGTCCTTTTTCAAATCTTATGGAGTCGATATTTCTGTAACTAAGTAACCTTTTTTCTGACACAAGGACAAAGAACATAACAAATTAGTGTGGTCCAAACCATCAACAAGGTAACATCTTCCATACCTAACAATTTTTATGTTTATACAATATAAAGGACACATATCAACATGCGAAATTTCATCGAGTTTGTTACGTTGTCAATTGGTTTTCTTTGCATTAATAATCATTAAACAAAAACATTTAAAAACTCATCTCATCCCATGGTGATGATTTTAATCGTTTCGAAGAGTTATATTTTGATTGCATATGTAGTGTTTCAAAAAAAAAAAAGATTGCATATGTTTAAAAAAAGTCACGAAAAAAAAAACAAAAATTCAAATACGTAAAGGTACTTATGTTTCCACTTATTCTTTGTGGCTTATGCTGCTATATTTTTGTTTTTTTCCTTTTTCATTTGAATTGCAAATAGATATTGGTAATGAATAATGTTCCATATATATGGCAGAGTTATAACAAGAGTATGTTGATTCATGATATATAAATGTAAATTGAATACTCCATTCGAGCTTTGTTGCACCATTTTAAAATCTTCATAGTTTTATTTTTCTTTTCCCTTCTTTTTTAGGTCATCGTATTTTGTTAGGATCTTTAAGCTTTTTTTTTTCTTTCGATAATTTTATATTTTCTACTAAAACATATATATATATATATATATAATGAACACAAGACAGTTTTTTTTTATGTATTGTCTTTTAGACCAAAGAGGAGACATGAAAAAAAGAATTGTCTTTTAGACCAAAGAAGAGACATGAAAAAAAGAAAACAACAAAAGCAAGCATTGTTAAACATTATTCCTCTCATATTTTGAATTGGTTGATGTTTGTTTTTAAAGTTGTAAGTTTTTAGTTTTCAGTGACTTCATGGGTTCTCTCATTTTCTTTTTGCATACGCATTTTCACCAACTTTTAATCAGATCCAAATTCTCAGATTTTTTAACGCAATGTTTGTTAACGCAATTCTCTTTGTCATGTCTTTGGCCATATTCTCAGGTTTCACGGTGGATGCTGAGGTGAATGTGTCCTTGAGCCCAAAGGAATCTAAAACCAAAGATTTCATTACGAATTTCCGTACGACCTTCTGCATCGCCGAAGTGGCACACCTTGCATCCTTCCTCTTGTACTATGTCTTCACTAAAGAGTACGAGATCTGACGAATTTATGTTGACCAAGCTTCAATAGTGATTGGCTGTGTCTCGTTGTCAGTCACCTCTTGGATGATTGACACCGGTGCCGCCACTGCTGCTGTTGTCGGATTTTACACGGTGGTGGCGATCACGTGAGTTTCAACAAGGACGGTGACTGGCTGGTCTTCACGGCGAACCTCGGTGGAATTACGGCGGAGCTGGTTGCGATGCCGAATCAGTTTCAGCCGTACGGGGATTTGTACGTTGTGAAATTGAACGGAACCGGGGTTGAAGAGGCTGACGTGGAATGGGTATGGAGATGGAACCCCCACGTGGCATATTGTGGATGATTTAGATCTGAGTCGGTTGAGTCTGAATGGTCAAGATGGAGACAAGCTTGAGGGTCAGTTTGAGGAGCCGTTGTGGATTTCTTGCGACATCTGTAAACAATATCATGAATATATGTAACATCGCTTTCATTGAATAAAACCAAATAAATGGGTTTTTACATCATATATATACATGTCGTATACAAATAGCAAAAGCGGGGATATCTCAGTTGGGAGAGCTCAGACTGAAGATCTAAAGGTCTCGTGGAGTTTATTTTAAATTTTTCTTTCCTTTATAGCCCATTGGGCTTTTCTTCCAAATCGTCGTAGCCTATATACACCAAATGTTCGGTTGACTTATTTGGAAAGTTTGACTAGTGGAAGTTTCTGTTACCTCTAAACTTTGAACTCAAGTCGGAGCCGCACTGGTGAAGCAAAGCCATGGCGGAAGATGACAGCCGCCGCAATTGGAATCCTCGTGCCGGTCCATATCTCGGAGAAGTCTCCTCTTTAGCTTTCCTCAATCTTCCGCAAAATGTTTCTTCCATTCCTTATCTTCTCGCTGGTGGGCTCTCCCGAGGAATTTTTGTTTTTTCAAATTTAAATTTCGATTGTAATGATTTTTCAATTTTTAAGAGTTTTTAGATGTGATTAGGGTTTCATTTTTTTAATTAGGTTCCGGTTCGGAGATTCTGCTTTACGATTTGAGTTCCGGGGAGTTGATTCGCTCGTTTCAAGTGTTTGAGGGAGTTCGCGTCCATGGAACTGTTTGTAGCATCAGTTTTGTTCGTTCGGCCGAGCGATATACGTATAAACTTGTTGTATTCGGAGAGAAGAGAGTGAAGATCTTTTCATTGATTGTTGAACTAGCCTCGAGCCCTGGTGAAATCTCCGTGAATTTGGAAATATCATATTCTTTGCCGAGGCTTAGCAATTGGGTTTTCGACGTTTGTTTCTTGCAGGTTGAATCTCTCCGTTTCTGTGTTGTCTGCTTGATTCTATAATGTTCGTTATTCCTGATGGTGGGTTTGCTATTGTCATAGGACTCTACTGAGGCTGACTCATTGGAAGAAGAACACAAGCTTCTAGCTATTGGATGTAGTGATAATTCTCTCTGCATTTGGGATGTGAAAGAATCGCGTATGGTTCTTGAAATTCAGTCACCAGGTAAGTTTTACTGTTCTTGGGTTTAAGGGTTTTGAAGACTCAAGTTAGAACTTTTGATTTGTCGAGCAATGTTATACTGAAGTACTTGTTTGGTTGCAGAAAGGTGTCTACTGTATACTATGCGATTATGGGGCAACAGTATTTCGAATCTCCGCATTGCTTCTGGTACTATTTTCAATGAGGTATGCTAACTTTTCTTTTCTTTTTGCACCGTAAATATTTTTCCCGTTGGTTCTTTATTTAGTTTTGCTGCCATTTCTCGATTCTTTTTTGGTGCCTAAGATAGCTTAAGTAACTGGAATCGACTGGTTGTTGGCAGATCATTGTTTGGAGGGCAGCTGGCCTTGATGGTGACAACTTCGACCATGGGCATTATTGTGCTTCCCATATGCGTAGACTTACTGGACATGAGGGTTCAATATTTCGCATTGTTTGGTCTTTGGATGGATCTAAACTAGTCTCCGTTTCTGATGATCGTAGGTGAACATTTGTTTTGTTTAAACGTATACACTTCACCTTTCCCTGAATTCTTTTGTTGATGTATCTAATGGCATAATCTTTTGCTTTTATAGTGCTAGAATATGGGAAATTGATTCGCAGGAGGCTGTTGGCCCTGTGCTGTTTGGTCACAGTGTTAGGGTTTGGGACTGCTGCATCTCAGATTCTGTATGTACCTCGAATTTCTTTGACTTATGATATAGTTTTGTTTGAATTTTCTGCCTTCATTTTAGTATTATGCTTATAAATTAGAGCAGTGACAGTTCCTCTATTCATTAGAATCTGGCTGATAAGTTTTCTCATCTCAGAAGGCTGACATTCACATTCTATGTTTATACCTATGATCCTATACGATTGATGAGCACATTAAATTCTCAACCCATGGAATATTGAATTTGGACGTTTTCCTGTTTCAGTTGATTGTCACTGCTGGTGAGGACTGTACATGCCGTGTCTGGGGCGTGGATGGTACGCAGCTGGAAGTGATAAAGGAACATATGTAAGTGGTGACATGGTGTTTTGGTTGATCACACTATTCACATGGCTTTTATGTTATTACTGATGAAGAGCCATTGTTTACTATACAGTGGAAGAGGCATATGGAGATGTTTGTATGATCCGAACTCATCCCTTCTTGTTACTGCTGGATTTGACTCTGCAATCAAAGTACATCAATTGCATAATTGTGGGTCTGAAATCTTGTTGGATACTGTAGGAGTGCTTAATTCACAAGACAAAGTGGAATCTTTTTCAGCCCGCCTCCCAAATTCAACGCAGCATACTGGTCTCATGGACAGGTAGTACACGTGCCTTCACAAGATTTTAGAGTCTACAGAATTGTGTATGCCAAATGAATACGTAAGTTGGTGATTTTGAACATGAATGGCAGTAAATCCAAAGTAATGATAGAAAAGTCGAGGAGGTTAAGGAAATATGTTATTTTGTGATCTGTGCCTGTAAATATAGTTTTTTATTTACCTAAAGGAAGAGGGTGGTTTAAATAAATGCCAGGGTTTTCTTGTGTATAATTGTAAATATGATTGTTTTCCCCTTGCAGCAAGAGTGAGTATGTACGCTGCTTGCAGTTCACGCAAGAAGATATCATGTATGTGGCCACAAACCATGGTTGCTTATACCATGCAAGATTATTGTCATCTGGAAATGTAAGGTGGACTGAATTAGTTCGCATACCTGAAGAGGGGCCTATTATTACCATGGATGTCTTGCCTGGAGGAATGGTACGCGAGTCTTGTGTATTAGATGATTGGGTTGCTCTTGGAGATGGCAAAGGGAATATGACAATTGTTCGGGTTATTGGTGATATGTATAACCCACTTACGGGATCAAATCAAAGTTGGAAGGCTAGCCCAGAGAGACAACTTCTCGGGACCTTCTGGTGCAAATCATTAGGATACAGGTAAATATCTCATTGATTGAAAGGATATCGAGCCTGAATAATGATTCATTTAAATAATTTTCTCGGACAACACATGCAATGTGTGTAATCATTTGGTGAGAAATATTACGAGATTACAATTTTCAGTCTCTGGCTTCCAGGTTTGTTTGTTCTTGCAATCCTAGAGGACTATTGAAGCTGTGGAGACTATCTGATCCTTTAGCTTCTGCTGCCTCTAGAGCTTCTGAAACTTATGATATCTCCCTCTTGGCAGAATTCTCCTCTTGTTTTGGAATGCGAATAATGTGTGTAGATGCATCAGCTGAAGATGAGGTAATATCCGTTTCAATTATTGCCATGTTACTGTGTTATATTGCTTTCTTTTTCCTCTCTACACCAGTTCAACTAGATGAAGAGCTAAGAACACAACTCTTGGTTACGCCAAAACTAGGACATAATTTTTTGTTAGATATTAAGTTTAAAAGGTTTGCAAAGTTGTGTTGTGTTTTAGCCTTCTGAAGTTTGTAATTTGTATTGTAATGATTGTTGCTTGCAGGTGCTTGTGTGTGGAGATTTACGTGGCAATATTACACTCTTTCCACTGTCAAAGGATATGCTAAACAGGGTTTCTGTTTCTCCAGAACTGAAGATACCTTCACTTAATTACTTTAAAGCTGCCCATGGGATTTCAACTGTTTCCAGTCTTTCAGTTGCCAGATTAACTTCCAACAAAGCTGAAATATGCTCGGTATGATAATTTATTTACGTTTGTTATCTTCTGCTCTTGGTGGTTTTTTGGTTTATCAGGAGAACAAATCATGAAATACTTGCTATTATATTCTTGTCACGTGGACAATGATCTTATTTTGTTGATCTTTACTTTTTGCTAAATCTCATGTTCAGACTGGAGGAGATGGTTGCATATGCTATTTCGAATATGACAGAGAGAGGAAGACTTTAGAGTTCATGGGTATGAAACAATTGAAAGAGTTGAACTTAGTTCAATCTGTTTGCCAAGGCATGCACTTTTCCAAAGACCATCCAATCAATGAATATGCAGCAGGATTTGCATCAACAGATTTTATGATGTGGAACTTAACAGCTGAAACAAAGGTACCCCTGCCTTCTCATTTGATTGACCTTTTTATTGTGAGTTATAATAATATACCGAACTTCTTATGACAACAGGTTGCACAGATCTCATGTGGTGGATGGCGCCGTCCCCACTCCTTTTATCTTGGAGACATCCCTGAGATGCAAAACTGTTTTGCATATGTGAAGGTGCATATTTGGTCTCTCGATTAAAGTTGTATATTTGATCTTTGACTAATCGTCAACCGTCTCTTTCTTAGGATGATCTTATCCATATTCATAGACAATGGGTTGGAGGACAGAAGACCAAAGTCTTTCCTCTAAATTTGCATACGCAATTTCATGGAAGAGAATTACATTCCTTATGCTTCATTTCTGTGGATACAAAAGCTGGATTTGAATCTGAAGAACGTAATATATCTGATAGCTCTAGTTGGATTGCAACAGGGTGTGAAGATGGATCTGTGAGATTGAGTAGGTAGGTGCTAGTCTTATTAAATTTAATTACGTGATTTTTTATGGCGGTTCATAAATATCGTTATATAATTGTCTAAAAATATTTTGGGTTGATTTAGGTATGCATCTGAGCTTGGAAATTGGTCAACATCAGAGCTATTAGGAGAACATGTTGGAGGCTCAGCTGTGAGATCAGTTTGCTGTGTATCAAACATGCACATGATTGCTTCAGACATACCTAACTTACCAGACATGCGCGGGCAAGGCTCTGCAGTTGATGATAATGAAAGTCCTTGCTTACTGATTTCTGTTGGAGCCAAGCGTGTTGTAACCTCTTGGCTCCTTAGGAATGGTAGACAAAATAAAAAGGGAGAATCATCTGTTAGTGATAATGGACACAATAGAGCTTCATTGGAAGCGTCTTCAGTGACGTTCCAATGGCTTGCTACTGACATGCCCACCAAAAGTTCTCATCCATGTAAAAAGATTGAGAAAACTCCGAAAGTGGAAGGGGTAGAAGAAGATACTAGTGCTAATGTCACAAAATTAGGATCCAATTTGCACCACGAGCGAGAAAACTATGAAGATGACTGGAGATACATGGCTGCCACTGCATTTCTTGTTAAAAGTGTTGGTTCCAGGTTAGAGGGACAGCCTTCACTTACTTTGATTGAACCCATCAATGATAGACCATGTTGAAATCTTTTCTCTTCATCTTTTCAGGCTAACTATCTGTTTTATCGCTGTGGCTTGCTCTGATGCCTCCCTTACATTACGGGCCCTGGTCTTGCCACATAGATTATGGTAATCAGAAGAATTGTTCTGCTTGTTTGATGACTTAATTTTTACCTCGAGTTTCTCTACAATTTTCTTGTGTGTTTCATTTTAATCTACTCTGCGCCTAATTTCAGGTTTGATGTTGCGTCTTTGGTTCCTCTGACATCTCCAGTTCTGTCATTGCAACACGCCGTTGTGCCTCTGCATCCCTCACGTGAAGGTTTAGCCGTTAATATTTATACTTCTCTATCAGTTGACCTCTTTTGAATTATTTTCCTTTTATGCTAAATGAAGTTGCTTTCTCGAAATCTTCTTATCGTAAAAGTGAAAGGATTCAATTCAACCTTTTTTAAATACCCCACTTGTGTAACAATTTTTGTAACTTTATCTGACAGGTAATAATACATCATCGAGTGATGTTTATCTTCTCATCAGTGGAGCCACAGATGGAAGCATAGCCTTTTGGGATGTGACTATATGTGTAGAAGCTTTTGTAAAGCAAGTATCGAGCCTCCATATTGAGAAGTTCATTGATTGTCAGAAACGACCCCGAACTGGAAGAGGAAGCCAAGGTGGTAGGAAATGGAAACTGTTGGGCGCTAATATTTCTAAGAGAACACAAGACAGTAGCAGTAACTCAGTTAGTGAAGCTGCGGAAGAAGACCCAGCCACGTCTTTGGAACTCACGAATGACATTCCTCAGGAAAACGATAGAAACGAAAGTGCAGATTCTCCACCTGAAACAAGCGAAATAAAGCCCTCACATGTCATTAAGAATGCTCATCAATCAGGCGTTAATTGTCTCCATGTTTCCCGCTCGAGCAGTTCTCCAAGTCACGGCAATGGTTTGATGTTCAATGTGATTAGCGGGGGTGATGATCAAGCCCTTCATTGTCTTAGCTTCAACATCCTTAGTAGTAGTAGTAGTAGTTCAGCCAACAAATCTAAAATCATGGATCAAAACCAAACCCCAAGTTACAGTATCAGGCTCACAGAATGTGGAGGCATTGCATCAGCTCATAGCTCTGCCATAAAAGGTACTTAGAATCAATTGTAAGTCTCTACTTATCTTTCACCATTTCCCTAATGAAAGACTGAATCTTGGTTCCAATGCAATGAAGGTGTGTGGATGGACGTGAACTGGATATTCTCAACAGGTCTTGATCAACGTGTAAGATGTTGGTATCTCGACAAAGATGGTAAACTGATGGAGCACGCTCATATAGTCATCAGCGTACCTGAGCCAGAGGCGCTCGATGCTAAAGCCATTGATGAGTAAGTAAAATGCATTGAGACTTTCCATAATCCATTAAGAAAAAAACCTTCTTACCTTTTTATCTATTGCCATCTCACATACCAAATCCGTATGTTGAATCTATCTGCAGAAACCGATACCAAATCGCTGTTGCTGGACGCGGAATCCAAATGGTTGAATTCTCCAGTTAACAACTAGGATTGGATATCTATCCTAACCTACCCTCTGCTATGATTTATTTACACCAGTGAGGCTTGGAGATGTCAAGCTGCGTCTCAAAAAACCTGTTATTTGTTACCAAACCAGTTTTGAATGCTGGTCAGAGTCAACCGGATTTTTTAATTTCTCTCTAGTTTGGTTAGAATTGAGTTTTTGTCGGTGCTCTATTAAATTTTGGTATCATGTTCTGAACCCAATTTGATAGTGACATTATTGCTCAAGATCGGGATATGGAATTGTGCCCATGTGGGACCTTTATGGACGAAGTATCAACATTACACATGACCTTATTGATAGTTATATTCGTTACATTTTTTTATTTTATTTGAACTGATAAGTAATTTTGTGATACACTTTTTTTTTTTTATCAAAGGAGGATTTTTTATAAATACTAACTTCATTTCTATTCATGGAAAAATTGTTCAACAAAAGAGGCCAAAATGGCTAAAAACCCCGCATAAACCAAGCGGAAAACATGATAACAACAGATAGAAGCGTACATAAAACTAAAGCAACTAAAGATAGAGACATCGTTAGTGCTAAAACGTGAGATGAGGTCTTGGGAATCAGATAACACACTCGGTGAATTACTGTCTGAATATGCTGCATCAACTAGTGCATAAGGAGCAGCAAGAGTCTCAGCTACAAAAGTGATAACGCACCGTCTTGATGAGCCTTTGAAAAGTGAGGAAATCCTCAGCAACGGAGAGTGGAGTTGCAAGAACCTTTCATGCCAAATAAACGAATCTAGTGCCAAAAACTCAAGATTGTTTTTTGGGAAGAGTTCTCCTATCTTTCTGAAGAGCAATCCTGATTCGACTGGTAACAATACCAAAGGAATAATAGATCACACAAAACATTACATATTTTCGAATAACAGCCTCAAGGAATAATAGATCACACAAAACATTACATATTTTCGAATAACAGCCTCATACTGAAGTAAAAAAATGCTAAAGGAAAGCCTAGCAACCTCATACAGAGGTAAATGAAGCAATTGAGTAACTGAAACCTCGTACTGAGGAACTTGGATGCTAATAGAAGGCAGATTCTAGGCAATTCCAAATCATTCTTGGGAGTAAGGAGACCATACCTTCCAGAAGTAATGTTTTGGACCTATTTTAATTTTTTTGTTCTGATAACCGGATCGAGATTAATCATCATGCTTTATTTGTCCGTTCATTTACTATTTTGTGGTTGATGACCAGATCTGTGATTTTGTTGTTAGTTTTTTTTTGTTTTGGTGTTTTTTCAATAGTTCAAGAAAAGGGATAATAATCTTCGCTTATTCTTCAAAAAAAAAATTGGCTGATCAATTAAAAAATTCATAAGGTTCGCATGACTTAAATGTGTTTAAAAAAAAACTAGTTTAGTTTGTTGATACAAATCTCTACAGCAAGACAATACATCATTACATATATAACCCAAATATTTTTTATTTATTAATTTCGAAACTCAATGCTGAACGTATTTTAAAATTCACTAACGGTCGACTTTATGGTATACTTCCATATATTATATGGTATTGCTTTTAATTGAGCTGTTGATTCAAATTGTGATGATTATATATTTTAAAAAAAAATTTACCTGATTAAACAAAGGGTGAATTAGGAAATAGGATGTGTTTAAGTTTATAATTTGCCAAATGAGTGTGTTTTAGTTGGGTAGTTTATGTATAGTGACATTTTCGAAATACCAAAAAATGCCCATGTTAGACAAGAGAGAAAAAAAAAGAAATAGAAAAGAGAGAGAAATCGGAAGAATTAGAGAGAAAAAAATATTTAATTTAATTTAAATTAGGATAGAGAAAATATGACTTTTNTATATATATATATATTAAAAAAATATAGATTTTTTTGCTGCACATTTTGAAATTTGGATTTTTTTAAAACGGATATTTTAGGTGTACACCACATTAGGGGTACACCGCTTTATGTGTACACCACTTTAGATAGGGAGAGAGAAAAGTGTGACTGTACAAAAAGTATGAGAGAAAAATGTGACTTTTTCAATTTTGTTGATGCACATTGAAATTTGGATTTTTGAAAACCGACATTTTTAAAATACATGAATGTATACGTATGAAAACATCATCATGGAACGGTTTACGTACGGTGATATACGATATACGTACGGTGATATACGGTGTACATATGGTGATATACGGTATACGTACGGTGTGCGTACACCGATAAATATTGTGTGCGTACAACGATAAATATGGTGTACGTACACCATATACGGTGATATACAGTATATGTACGGTGATATACAATATACATATGGTGGCATATGGTGTACGCCCGGTGATATATGGTGTACGTGTGGTGTACATACGGTGATATATGGTATACGTACGGTGATATACGGTATACATGCGGTGATATACGGTATACGTCCGGTGATATATGATGTACGTGCGGTGTACATATGGTGATATGCGGTGTACGTCCGGTGATATACGGTGTACGTACACCGATAAACCAAAATTTAAAAACGTAAAGTATGATAATAATATAGAATATTTAACTTCATAATGTAGAAAAGTTTTTCTTTTTCTTAGTATTAGTTTAGACTTTGACTGAATTCAATTTAGTGTTATGAAAATATACAAACAAAACAACACATACACAATTTATCTTAAAAATATAAATTGACAACATTGTTCATAGGAAACATGAAACGAAACAAGAGAAATCTAAGGTCTCTCTTTATTTCCAAAAAAATCTAAGCATTACAAGGGAAACAAGAAAATTATTCAATTGTTGTGTTTTTTCTTTTCTTTTCAGGATTCTAAATTCTTAAATTGGTTCGTTTCAAACAACAAATGATAACTGAAAACAATATCAGTATATGTACGGTGATATACGGTGTACGTACGGTGATATACGGTGTACATACGGTGATATACAGTGTACGTAGACCATATAAAATGAAAACATTATCATTTTATATGGTGTACGTACACCGATAAACCAAAATTTAAAAATGTAAAAGTATGATAATCATATAAAACATTTAACTTCATAATGTAGTATACTTTAATTATTTCCTTTTTCTTAGTATTGGTGTAGACTTTGATTGAATTTAATTAAGTATATACATTTATTTTAAAAATATACAAGCAACACATATACACAATTTATCTTAAAAATATAAATTGACAATTAAATATAAATATAAATTTACAACATTGTTCATAGCAAAATATTAGGGAAATTATCTCTACAAAAACCACAATGCCCATACTTGAAAGCACGCTTGCTATCAGCATCTTCCGGAGATTCTTCAACAATAAAACGTAATAACTGTTCCACTTAGGCTTTTTCTCTCAAACTGCAAATGAGCATAGAAAACAGAAAGCATAAAAGGCCAACATTGCACCCCTTGCTACTACTATGAGAAACTAAAACTTCCATTGTATATCAGGGTGCTCCTACAAAAATAAAACAAAAAGAAGTATGCAGTGATTCTATCTATTTTTGCACAATATATGCTGGCTTGCATATCCACTTCAATCTTTTCAAGAATGGTTAATCTAGAGAGAAGACACATGTCATAGGAATCATCGGTAAATTTTCAATCTAAGAGAAAATTAAGATCAACATGAGCCAATAACATATCTGGTCTAACTACTGATCAACTCTATGGATAAACTGAGTTCCTACAAACTTGTCTTCCTCTCTTCTTATCCAGTTTTGACCACCTTTGTCTTCCACTAAGCGTGTATGAGGCACATTATTGAACCATATATGCCACAAGAAATGCATAAGTCGATAAAGTTTGTGACTTTGCACTGAATCTCAAACAATTGGGTCTCTTAATAACTAATTAGCACAAGTAAAAGGCTTAGACAAGCTACGGCGGAAGTAAAGTAAGCTATTTGATCACAAAAATTTCACCTTGTCTCTGCTTTGTGGCCATGAGATTGGTTTCTTGTAACTATCCGGAGGCGGAATCAAGCAATTTCTCAATCCGGAATCCGACTTTCGAATCATCGTCTCCGTTGCTTCCTTTTCCCCTTCCGACAAAGAATTTACGATGGCTAATTTAAGCTCATCGACGGAATCCGGATCGAATCCGCCGATATCAAACGAATCCGACATCGCACCATTCTCGTTGACGATTCCTATCCGAACCACCATCGGTGGAAGCGGTGGAGGCAAAATCTTGAGACGCGGACGCGGTGGAGGAGATGGTGCCGCCGCGACGGAGGTTATATCGGTCTGAATAGCCTCGGTGACGTTGGAGGAGGTGACGGGAAAACAAAGAGATGGGTGAGAGAAGGAATTTGTGTAAATCTCTCCGGCGTGGCGCTTCACTACGCGAATCTGATAGTCGGGATGGATAATATGATAAAATAATAGCTTTTAATAAAAAGAAAACCATAATGGCATAAATTGTAAAAATTAAAGTTTGTGTAGGGGTATTATGTCTTTTAACATCAGAAACTATCCATTTAGAGCATCTCCAAATTTGAGGTTTTTTGTGCTCCAACCCAACATTCAAACCCTAATTTTGAGGTTTTGAATAGTGAAACCTCAAATTTGAAGATCCACTATTCAGACTTTTAAAACACTATTTGCTTTATTTTTTAGTCCCTATAATTATATATCTTATCAATAAACTTACTTTTTGTTTTTGTTTTTCATTTTAGTCCATATAATTAGATATCCTATAAATGTAAGAATATATTTTTATAAATTTAATTATCACATATAAAAATCAAATAAATACATGAAATTTAAAATTAAAATTACCAATATAGAAGAAATACTACATAACATTATTATAATTAAACATGATAAAAATACATCAACACAGAAAGAAAATCAACACAAGAAATTAAAGCTACATAAAAACATAAATATTACACAAAATAAACCGTACTACAATACTAATAATCATGTAAATTTGATCCCGAACCTCCAAGATCACCAAAAAAATGCCCATAAAAATTTGGTGCAATCGGAGGTTGTTGTTGTTCTTTTGTATGATTCTTGCTTGTTCAGCTCGAAGAAACTCACGTGTATTACTATCATCGATAGAGTTTAAATTTGTTAGCAATAATTTATTTTCCTCCTCTATTTCTTTTAGAGTCAACTTTTTTGCTTGATTTTGCATACGTAAGTGAGCCATCTCATTAGCCTTTCCCCTAGTTGATGAAGTTTCTTTTAAGAAATTGAGGAGTTGTTCATTTGATGAAACCAAAGTGTCAACAGATGAATCGTTACCTTCAGCAATTTTTCTTTTAAGTTTTGCTTTCTTCGACCCGATGGGACGTTGTAATGTATTTGATTCACCATCATCACTGCTTAAATTGAGCGAAAATGTAGACATTCCCGGAGATTGTGATGTTGGAGAGCCGACAGTATCACTCCTAGTATTTGGAGTATCTGGGATACCGATGTTTACATTGTCTGTAAACTTTGGAATATCCTTCATCAACTCCTACACGTGATCAAGCTTGAAACCTTTTTTAAGTTTTGGATCTTGTACCAATAATTTCCTTGTTTTATCCACCTGTAGTATATTTAGAACATAAATTTTTGTTAAGTACATATACAAATATAGTAGAAAAATAATTCACACTCATTGAATATAAACTTACAATATCATGTTCAGACGCTCCACTTGGATGCATATTCTCCACTTGGATCACGCAGCTCTTTAAATTCCTAACAGCGTATAGAATAATACTCATCCGACCTTGGAGAGATCTATTGCAATTCTAACTTCCCAACTCTCATTTTTTTGTTCATTGTAACATTTTGATATTTTTCCCCATAATTTTTTGAGAGCTTGGTTATTGCTACCAATGGGGTCTTGTGATATTTCTAAATACACATGACATAACAACACATCTTCTTGTTGATTGAATAATGTGCCTCTATTTTGACTCATACTTTTGTATAGAAAAGAAGGAGATAGTTGAAGTGTGATATTTTCCATTAGGTAGAATCTATTATTTATATACAAATAATGGATGGATAAGAGTTCAAATGAATGGCCACAAATCAATTTCAAATATTTCCTTATCAAATATGTTGGATATATTAAATTCTCAAGATTTCAATCTAATGGCTATTGATGGATGAGATCCAATGAACGGTGTAGATTAAATTCTCAAGATTTTCTTATCTTATAGAATAGTAACATTTATATCTAACATTAATATATATAAATATACCCATATGGACATTGGAAAAAAATCACAACTTCTTATCTATTAGTAAAAAAAAAATGAATTTTAATTTTGGAGGTGAATCTTCTTTTCAAAATTCTTCTTCCTCTTCAGATGAGTTTGATGAATGGTTGATCGATGACATTGCAGCAATGGATAGAGAAGAACAAATTGCATTCAATTTGTTTGTCAACAACAACCGCCTTATTCACCAACTCACTCAAGAACACAATCACGTAAGTCATTGAGGCTCTATTCATGGTCATGCAGTTATACATCGTGACAGAGAAACTGCTCATCGTAATTTTTTCAACGATTACTTTTCTGATAATCCTTTGTATGGTGAAAGAGAGTTCCATCGTCGATTTCGAAAGTCACAAAGGTTATTTCTTCGAATTGTTGATGCTGTTAAACAACATGACAACTACTTCAATCAACGACGTGATGGGCTTGGTAGATTGGGCTTATCAACTTTGCAAAAAGTGACTGCTGCTATTCGGATTTTGGCGTATGGTATGCATGTTGATGCCACATACGAATACATCAAAATAGGAGAGTCTACAGCAATTGAATGCATGAAAAGATTTTGTCGCACAATTATAGAAGTGTTTTCAGAGTGGTATCTCAGGTCACCAACAACAGAAGACGTTGCCAGGCTGCTCAATATCGGCCAACAGCGTGGATTTCCTGGAATGCTGGGTAGTCTTGATTGTACGCATTGGAAGTGGAAAAATTGTCCAACTACATGGGCAAGACAATTTGCAGGTCGTAGCGGATCGCCCACAATCATTCTTGAAGCAGTTGCTGATTATGATCTATGGATATGACATGCCTATTTTGGAATGCCAGGCAGCAACAACGACATTAATGTTTTGAAGTCATCAAATTTGTTTTCAAAACTGGCTCAAGGTACCGCTCCTCCTACTAATTACATTATTCAAGGAAACGAATATAACATGGGTTACTATTTAGCTGATGATATATATCCAAAATGGTCAACTATTGTTCAAACTATAAGCGATCCCCAAGGTCCAAAGAAAAAATTGTTTGCAGCAAGACAAGAAACATGTCGAAAAGACGTTGAGCGTGCGTTTGGAGTTCTACATTCTTCGCAATCATAGCAAGATCATCTCGGTATTGGCAGAAGAAGGTATTGCATGATATCATGACAACGTGCATAATGCATGACATGATAATTGAGGATGAACGTGACATTAACGCACCGATTAAAGATGCAAGATCAGCGTCACCGACAACAGTTGAAATTGCAATACATGAAAATGTCTGATTTCAACAATTTTTAGCTCGTAATCTACATATAAAAAATAAAGAAGCTCATTTATCACTTCAAAATGCATTAATTGATCATATATGGGAGCATTATGGTTAGGCCTGGGCATTTTCGGTTCCGGTTTGGTTCCGGGTATTTCGGGTATGGAGGTTTAGGATCCATATAGGTATCGAAATGATTTTGGTTCGGTTCCGGTTCGGTACCAATCGGTTCCGGTTCGGTACCAATCGGTTCCGGTTCGGTACCAATCGGTTCCGGGTATTTCGGGTATAGAGGTTTAAGAACCGTAAAATACCCAAAAATTTTCGGTTCTCAAACGGTTCGGGTATCCAGTACCCGAAATACCTATATTATACCCGATATGTAATAAAATTACCCGAAATGTAAAGAACATACCCGAAATGACAAAAAATATACCCGAAATTACAAAAAATACACAACACTACGATCAGTTGCATAAGCATCAAATACACAAAACAAGTTCTAAAAACAAAGAGAAATGCATATAAAACAAGTTCTTGATGGGTTGTGACTTGTGAGAATTTAGAGGCTTCATGAGTTGAGTATAAGCAAGCTTTGCCTCACCATCTCTGCAGGTTGATGAAACCATGAATATTAGTAATATGTTCTTTAGGAATTGCAGGGGAGTAGATTATTTCTAAGAATAGCAAAGAACATCTTACTCTGGTACTTTGCAGAAGCCAGCGTGATCTAGTAAAACAATTGTCTTTGGAAATTCCGTGCACAGTTCCTCAATTTCTGCAATGTGCAGATGCAGACCCTGAATAAAGTAAACAATAATATTGAAATAAAGACCTTCGCATAAACCACACAACTTTGGAGCACACAAAGGTCAATTATTTAAGATAAACCCCATCACTCAATCGACAATTATTTAGGACTGTGTGTATATGAGTCGGTATTCGATGTATATTCAATTATTTAAGATAAACCCCATCACTGTATGTAATTATATATTTAGGGAGTGTGTCTGTGTGTATATGATTTCGGGTATTCGGTTCGTAACTTCGGTTCCCGGGTAATACCCGGAACCGAACCGATATCCATGGATCTTCAATACATTATCCAATAGGTATTTTGGCTATAATCGGAACCGAACCGGAACCGAAAATTTTGGGTCGGTTCCGATTCAGGTATTCGGTTCCGGTTTTTATGCCCATGCCTAATTATGGTAATAGATTTATTGAATAATTTTGATATTTTACATGTAATTTTATAATTTAGTTGGTGTGTGTTTTATTTCCTATTATTTATATGTAATTTTCTATTATTGTGTAACTTTTTTTTTATTAATAGTGTCTGTAATTTTATTATGTGTTTTATATATATTTATGAAAGTTTTATCATCATAATTAATAATTGTGAATATTGAGGACCATAATGCAAAATACAAATTTTTTTAAAAATGAATTTGAAGTTTTACCATTGGAACAATACACACTCAATCATTTTAGGGATTTGTCACCATCTGGGTTGGAGATGCTCTTAGCAAAGGGGTACAAAACACACCTATTTGACAAATTAGAAATTTGAAACTACCAATTTCCTCTTAAACAAATCTTTACTAAAAAATAAAGAAATTTTTAACAAAAGAAACAAGATCATTGAGAATTTCTAGAAATCCTTTAATTGGTGAAAGAGCTTATTAATTGAAATTAGTTTTGCATATAGAATAATACTCGTGGACTCCAAATAGTACTTATTAATCGTTTTTATCGGATCGGAGTGGACATTTCATGTAACAAATGGTGTTCATAATAGATATTTCAAAAGTATAAATAATAATAATAAAATACAAAATTTCAACAAAGGTCAAAAGTCAAAACTATCTTTTGTGTGCATGAGTTTTTTTTTTTTTTTTATCTGCTAAAATTTTGTGTGCATGAGTTTCGCGTGCGACAAATACAATCTATCAACCTTCTCATCGTAATTCACTCACACGACTTAGAATTGTCTTCGATTTTGGACTTCTAATATTTCTTTATTAGCAGTCAAAGTTGACCGCTAAATTATGAATATAAGTTAAGAGAAGTATATGCCTTCCAATGGTTCAGTATCCATAAAATTTATGTCCGCAAACCACAAATTGTAGCATATTATATCACATCACATCACTAACTAATTGAGCAATCTTACGTTCTATTGAAAAGTTTCAGACCGAAAAACAAAAAAGTTCTATTAAAAGGCAACCTATCATCAGAGGTCGATAATTCGAAAATGTACATTACGTAATCCAAAATGTCACAAGATCGAGTGACATCTAAGACGGGTAAAAATATTAAAAACTGACCCGAACTTAGGAAATGTACGGGCTTCGGCCCTTTCTTGAAAAAAAAAAACTATAATTTTTTTTTTTTAAAGCATCCTATCATTTCACAAAAAATTACGAAATAGCATAAACATGTATTTACTACAAAAAAATACAATAGTAAACAATTTAATCAACAGCATATAATTTTTATACATATCATAACACTAATTAAGCACGTTCTGAAAAGGCGTAATTTCGCTTATATAATTAATTAGTCTGAAGGTAAGATTGGACGAACATGTAAAATTATAAACCTTGAGTAATAAATTCGCTCTTTAAACAAATTACGAACCCCGTTTAAATCATGATTAAATAAAAATATCATGTCGTCTCCAAATTTGTTTTCTTTTTAGTTTTTATTAGTATATTTTCTGCTGAAATAAATAAAATAAAAATGGCTAGGTACTAGGCCTGGCATTTTACCCGAGACCCAAACCAGACCCGACCCGAAAGATCCGAACCGAACCCAAACCGAAACCATTTCGGTTCCTAAATGGATCCAAAACCCTTCTACCCGAAAGACCTGGAACCAAACCGATCCGGAACCGAGAACCGATCGGGTACCCGAGAACCGAACCCATATATATTTTTGTTACAAAAAATACTCGAAAAATATACTTGAAAATATATCCGAAAACCCGAAAAATATCCGAAAATCGAAAAATACCCAAAAAATATACCCGAAAATATACTCGAAACCCCGAAAAATATCCAAAAACCCAAAAATACCCGAACCGATCCAAAATCCGATTTTTTGGGTATTTTTCGGTTCTTGAATTTTGGATCCGAACCAACCCAAAACCGAGAAGATCCGAACACCCTCCTACCCGAAAGACCCGGATCCGGAACCGAGACCCGAATGCTCAGCCCTAGCTGTAGGTACATTACCAACCCCACTTCCCACATAAATCTGAGCAGCCACACACACGAATAAGCTGTTAGGTTGAGCTGAGCCGAGCCGAGTCGAGCTGACTCTTGCCGAACTTTCGAAAGCTGCAGCATTTGTTGGGCTACCGGCATCTCCCGGTCGCTACATTAATTAATTGAGAGATTCGCTCGACTAGAAACTAAAATAATATTTACTACTATAATTATTATCACGTCACCAGACAGACAGTCATCTAAATCCAACCGTTTAAATGAGAGATCTAATGGTCACCATTTTGTCTCAACAACGACATAATTATGTACAAGTATTATAATATTTTCACCTACCAAAACTAGGTCATAAAGTTTCTGTTCCACATCATTCTTACTTACTTAGTTTTTTCTTTTTAGCAAGTGGTATTTTGAAGACCACCCCCCAATGTATTCATCTATTATTATACTTAAAAGACTACTCGTGAGTCATATCCAATTAACGTTATTTTATTAACAGAATCAAATGTGCACAACTAATTTTATTTAATAAAATTATAGTTTGTTTCAGTTATAAATAAAAAAATTTTAAATTTAAATAACCATCCTATAAATAAAAAAGCTCAATTTTATTATATAGTAAAAAATAGAGTTCCTCGAAATATAGAAAAAATAATAGCATTGTTCTATTTTAAAGTAAGAAATAGAAGGGTTGGAATACATTTTACTATAAAATATAGTTTATAGTAAAAAATTGAAGTGGGTTGGAGATGCTTTAAGTATTTATAGTTTTTCTCTTTTTTTTTTTT